>PITA01004083.1:0-128844 GCA_004023965.1 Spilogale gracilis
TTTTTTTTTTTAAAGATTTTTTATTTATTTGACAGAGAGAAACACAGCCAGAGAGGGAACACAAGCAGGGGGAGTGAGAGAGGGAGAAGCAGGCTTCCCGCGGAGCAGGGAGCCCGATGTGGGACTCGATCCCGGGTCTCCGGGATCACGACCTGAGCCGAAGGCAGTCGCTTAACCAACTGAGCCACCCAGGCGCCCCGTAGTTCCCACCTCTGATCATACTCTTCCTTCCACCTGGATTGAAATTTCTCCCCATTATTTAGTTACTCAAGTTATCCTCATTCCCCCAGGCTCCTCACTCACAAAGGCATCTTTAGAGCCCACAGTTCAGGCATATACTGTTTTCTCATTACATTTTATGCGATATTTTTTTCCTCTCTAATTCCTAAGGGTGGAGACCATAGTACATTTATTCCTTATCCCCAACAAGCTAACAGGATTAGCCACGTACCCAAGCTAATAAGTACTCAGTATTTATTGACTCTGGGTACAGTAATTGGGAATAGATTCTTAGCATGCTAGATGTGGTAAGACCTTTGATATTATCTGATCCAAAACTCTACCTCACACATGAAAAATCTAAAGTCAAAGAAATGTAAAGTGTTTTCTCTGTATTTAAAACATAATATAAAGTAATATTTAATTACATCCTCATCAATGAGCACCACTGAAACACCGTGCCTTACTAATTGCACTTTTCACTAACATCCTTTTGCTTCAGTTCCTTCTATAGTTTCCTGTCAAGCATCTATTAGGCACCTGGTAAGTGTCAGGCTCAGTGACTATGAACAAGATGAAGTCTTGTCCTTGGGGACTCTATAGATAGAGAAGCCGGAATCTGCATCGATTTCTACCTTCCTGATGTCCAGCTATGTTCCAGTTTTCCAAGAAACAGTGAAGCATAGTCATGGACATAAAGTAAAGCCCCATCTTGTCTGATTCAGTTAACAAAAACAAGTTCACCCACATGAGCTGACTTTTACATACCTCACTATAATCTCTCCACTCATATGCTATAAAGTATACTGAATTTTATGTAAACTATATAGAATAAATAAATATATTTAATACATGGAAGTAACAAGTTCTTCTCTTTTCTTTTTAAGGAATTATTTATTTATTATTTATTGAGGGAAGCATGCGCATGTTCATGCAAGGGGGAAAGAGCAGGGGGAGCGAGAGAAGCAGACACACACACCCCCACCTCCAGGCCTCCCACTCCCCTCCCACCCCCCCACCTTCTCACCCTCACACTGGGCTCCCCACTGAGTGTGGAACTGGAGAGGTGAAGGCAGAACCTGACAAGGGGATGGATCCATTACCCAGAGATCATGACCTAAACCTAAATTAAGAGTCAGTCTCTTATGAACAGACATTTCTACAAAGAAGATATCCAGATGGCCAAGAGACACATGAAAAAGTGCTCAACACCCCTCAGCATCAGGAAAATACAAATCAAAACCACAAGGAGATACCACCTCATACAAGTCAGAATGGCTAAAATTAACCAGACAGGAAACAATAGGTGTTGGTGAGGATGCAGAGAAAGAGGAATCCTCCTACACTGTTGGTAGGAATGCAAGCCACACTGGAAAACAGTATGGAGCTTCCTCAAAAAATTAAAATTAGAGCTACCCTACAACCTAGCAATTGCACTAACTGGGTATTTACCCTAAAGATACAAATGTAGTGATCCAAAGGGGCACATGCACCCGAATGTTTATAGCAGCAATGTCCACAATATCCAAACTATGGAAAGAGCCTGGATATCCAACAAGAGATGAATGGATAAAAAAAATATGGTCCATATACACAATGGAATACTATGTAGCCATGAAAAAACCCCGAAATCTTGCCATTTGCAATGGTGTGGACGGAACTTGAGGGTATTATGCGAAGTGAAATAAGTCGATCAGAGAAAGACAGTTATCATATGATCTCTTGGATATGAGGAATTTGAGAGGCAGGGTGGTGGGTTGTGCAGGGAAGGGAGGGAAAAATAAAACAAAATGGGATGGGGGAGGGAGACAAGCCATAAGAGACTCTTAATTTCAGGAAACAAACTGAGTGTTGCCAGAGGGGAGGGGAGGGCAATGGGAGGGACAGGGTGGCTGGGTGATGGACACTGGGGAAGGTATACTGTGGGGAGTGCTGGGAATTATGTAAGACTGATGATTCACTGACCTGTACCCCTGAAACAAATAATACACTATACGTTAATTTTAAAAAAAAGTTGCTCACTTAACTTATTGATCCACCCAGGCACCCCTACCAAGTTCTTCTCTAATTCAAATAACCCTCTATGAATCTTACTGAGATATGTTAATCATTCACAGGATGTCTTACACATAAATGTCTGTTGTGGATCAGAGATGTTGTTGACCAGCTTTTAATCTCTTTGTATTTATTTTCAGCACTGTGGAAGGGCCACTAAAAGGTAAGTACAGCTCAGAGATGATAGAAAACTTATTAAATACTGAAAAGGTGCCAAGAAAGCATCAGGGAATCTCCTTTCAGGAAAACCCTTACGAGTACTTTAAGAAGCTATGTGTAATGCCAGTTTATGCTGACAGGGCTGTGTAGTCCACAGAAAGGAGACAGGAGGCACTTTCACCCAGACCCCCAAAGGTCAAGTGTAGGACATCTCAAACCCTATAAAAGGAGCTCCATTATAAAAACTCCTCGTGCTCCATGACCTGTGACTCCACGGGGGTCCCTGTGGTGTGGCTCCAGCAGGCAACAGCCACAGCAGAGAGTCTACTAAGGGGCATTCTGAGATTCACCACTTTGCTATCTCGTCATTAATGTGGTAGAAAGGCAACTCTGGCTTGGAAGTATTTGGGATGCAGGCTCAATGTTACATATTAGTCTTCATATCCACTCAGCCCTGCTCAACCAACACAAATCCCCCACTGGCAAAAAGGCTTCTGAATGGGCTGGTCAAAGATACAAATGTTGAAAGAGCAATACTGTCTGTGTTTCTGGAAAGAATATAAGCTCACTGCTTCTCATCTCAATAGTGCCTTTAGATTTCTGGGTAATAGAATGCTGTTTGCACGTTTGTTTTCCTAATCTTTTTAAAAATTCAAGGTTTAGAATTTAAATTAGGTGTTTAAATCCTTACTTTGAAAATGAATTTAAATTTTGACCAAGATGCTTATTCAGCTATAGTTGGGGGTAGCATGTGATCTTTAGCCCTTAAAGGAAGCCTTTTAATTGCTCCAGCGAAATAATAACAATCTTAATAATAATAATGATTATTATTATTATAACTAGTATTATTATCTAAAAATGGCTACCTATTTCTTTGTGTTTCCCCCATCCTTCTCCCTCATTTCCTTTCCTCCACTGACTCTATATAAGTGGCTAGAGTGCACATGCTAATGAGTTGCCCAGACACTTAAGGATCTTAATCCCAAATCATAAAGACCCTAAGAAGGACCTCAGCTGCTATCCATAAATTTTTATTTAAAAGCAAGATAAAAGTGGAATTAATTCAGCACAGAGCCAGCGCAGTGAGGGGGAAAAAAATTAAGTGTCAATTCAAAATACTTATGTGTGTCCCTACCCTTTCTGAGCTCATAACTTCTGCACATGCTTAATAGGTCATGTCATAGTTAATGCGTCTTCCTTCTAAGAACGGCTTCATAAACCCCCCCTTAAATCCAGTTATTACAGATGACTGGGGAATCGAAACACAGAGGCAACTCCCTACTTCCTCTAATTGGAATGACTAATTCAGCCATAACAGCAGTTCCATCCAGATGCTCAGATTGGTTCAGAGTATGGAAATCTATAGTGAGGGGATTTACTCATGATGCTGAACAAAGAAAGCCATCATTATCTGTGGTCAGAAAAAAGTATTTTAATTAGTGTTAATATCCTCCTGCTGAGCTTCCTGTCATCCACAGTTTGATCCTCATACTTGGGCTTTTCATGATCTGATGTCTTGGCCGGCTGGCCCTGCAAGCAAGGGTCCAGGCACTGATAAGGGAAAATGGGAAGCATAGGCTAGGTGTGCTGTCTGGAGCAAAAGAATTAGCTGGAAAATGCCAGCGACACTGACTTTCTGGATTGAGATCTTTGTAAAAATTTGTTCAGCAAGCCTAAGTCTAGTGCAATCAATCTATAAACCCCTAATAACAAGTAGCAATTGAATAGAAGTATGAGAAAAATTTGTGGAACACTGTCTTCAAACATTTGAATTGCCATTAAGGCTCATCTGCAATTGAATCTGAAACACTTGGATACCCATTAAGGTTCGAGATTTCTCAACAATAAATTTAGACTCCAGGGGAGATTAGGCACAAGTGAGTGCTTAATAAATCCTTTTTGACTATGTCAATGACAGGCAGAAGTGCAGGTGGGCCTTCCTCTTGATTCCTTCCTTTTCACTTATCCCCATGAGGTCAGTGCCCTGATGGGCTGATTTGAAAGCCAGATAAATGGCCCAAAAAACAGACTAAGGAAAAGGAATGATGTGAGAGCCCCACATGGAAAAGAATGAAAAGAAAGATCCCAACAAAGCAAACGTTTGGAACCAGAAAGGGAACCAGCACACACTGCCTTAGAAAAATTGAGAGAGTTAACCGACCCAGTTGAATCTCTCCATGAAATGTTTTCTGAGATCTGGGCACTCTGCCAGTCCCATATTTCATGTCACATTTGACATGTGTGGCTCATGGTCTGAGCCAGGCTTGAAGAGAGGCAATGTTGGCAATTACTGGGGAGGGGTCATCTGAATGGCAAAAGGAAGTTTCTCCTCCACCTCCTTTTCCCTACTCCTAAAGTAGAAATTACTATAATTAATGACAGTGACCAAAGCTCTGAAATATCTAATGGTGGGGTGGAACACACAATTCCCCAAAATATGGTACCTTAGCATATAGAATATTTTAGGCTAAAGGAGTTAGAGAAAATTGCAGAAGCAGGAAGATCACTCTGACCTCTACTTCCCCTCACCCATGAAGCAGATCATAAAACCCTCATCTGAGAGGTGCCTTCCATATCCCCAGATGAAAGGAGCATCCTTGTTTCCAAAGACAAAGGGACACTGAGAAGAAGACAAGGAGGCCCAGCTAAATTTTCCCGAGTTTATTCCATTTACTTCATACTCTAACTTATCATGTTCTGATCACTGTCCACTTTTCATCAAATGTAACATAAAAATACCCAGGTTTAATTGTCTCTTTGAGTCCTTATTTCTTTATGAAGGTTCCCATGTCAATCGATATTGAATAAATCTGTATGCTTTTCTCCTATTAATCTGTCTTTGTCCATTGAATTTTCAGACTTAGCCAGGGACAGTAATAGCGTCAGGAAAACTTTTTCTCCCCTACGTTACATTAGAAAGTAATCCATTCCCTGACTCTTACATTTTTTGTTTCAACCCTAGAGGTGGAAGATGACAGATTTAAACAGCACTAGAGCTTTCTAGGAAAATCGAGGTCCATCTCTTTGTTCCAACTGATGTTTAGATGCAGGAGTCCCTGATCATAAAAGAAAAAGCAAATCTACCATGTGTCTGGCCACTTTGTAATAAGACTCCAACCTGAGGCCAAATCTACTCATTTATTGTGGTATACTTTTTTTCAAAATGAAGCTGGATAATAAAATACTAATTACACATTTTTTTCCTTCCAAAACATAGAGATTAGCTCACTAACAACAGTTGATGAGAAATAAGAGAAAGACTTCATTTGGTGTATGTTTCAGGTTAAAAGTACATTGCAATTTTATTATTGATTATCAAGTGAATAAGTATAATTCGGATTTTAAAGTGCAGATCTTGTCTGCTTTGTCTTCTGTGTCATTTCTCAGTCTGTTTAAATCTAAGGTGGGAAACAAATATGAGTAAATAAAGGAAGTCTTTATTTCCTCTAAGAAGCTAAATGCCAAGAAGCCAAAGTAAATATCTGAGGGAGGAGCAGAGTAAGGAAGAGATAGGAAATTTTGGAAACAAAATTTTGTTTTTGTTGCTTCTGTTGTTGATGATGCTACTGGTGGTGATGGTGGTGGTGGTGGTGGTTTTTAAAATGGTTTTCATTTTGTAATCACTAAGGATGTATTTGTTAACACCATGAGTGATGTTCATACTCTCAGACTCTGCTCACAGCCAAGGAACTAATCTTTAGAATCACAAAAACTGCCACTATTCTCTTCTTAATATCATCTTTTTCCTACTTCCCTCCTAGCTTCTCTGGCTAGAGCCACTGTAAATTGGGCTGATGACCAAAGACAGATTAACAAAAGCAAACATGTTTACTTACTTTAACTTTCACATGACACCAGAGCCTTTATAAGGAAATGAAGACCTGAAGAAAGAGTTCAGGGGCGCCTGGGTGGCTCAGTTGGTTGGGAGACTGCCTTCAGCTCAGGTCATGATCCCGGAGACCCGGGATCGAGTCCCACATCAGGTTTCCTGCTCGGCGGGAAGCCTGCTTCTCCCTTCTCACTCCCCATGCTTGTGTTCCCTCTCTGGCTGTGTTTCTCTCTTCAAATAAATAAAATCTTAAAAAAAAAAAAAAAAAAGAGTTCAACCTGAGTATTTTTTTATATTAGTTTTGCTGGAAAGCAGAAAGTCATGGAAAACTGGGAGAGGACAAAAGAGTATGAGGTAAGTGTGGTGAAGTGGGGACAATTTAGCAGAGCCTGATGGCTCAGCTTCTTCTTGGTGTACCTTTGTCTTTGTAGATAGAAATGCTCTGAACTCTGGCAATCCCCATAAATTACAGCCATATTATATTCCTTTTTAAAAAGCTGTAGTAAGAAGACTTAACATCAGATCTACTCTCTTAACAAATCTTCAAGTGTACAAAAACAGTATTCCTAATAATAGGCACAATTTTGTAGAGCAGATCTCTAGAACTTACTCTTCTAACTTAAGGGAAACTATAACCTGTTGAATAGCAACTTTCCACTGGTGGTGTTTTCAATGGACAAAATCCAAGCAAATCATCCAAACACAGATAATTAAAAATTATTGGGGATGGGAAATAGGGGTCTAAGAATTGAGGTATAAGAAAAGAAATAACAGTATCTCCACAAAAGTAAAGTTCTTTACTTTTACCTGCCAGGCTTTAATAAGTGCTGACTTATAAGGAAAACAATTAAGGATGATGGGGTTCAGAATACACTATCCCCAAAATATGGCATTCTGGCATACTGAATATTCTGAGCTGAAGGAGTTTGAGAAAAAAGTAGAAGGAAGGTCATTCCCTGCCCCACTCCTTTTCCCTCATAAAACCCTCGTATAGGAAGTGCCTTTCCCACACCCAGAAGAAAGGAGCCTCCTTCCCTCTAAAAATAAAAGGATGTAGAGAATAATCTGAACAAACAGGCTTTGCTATGATTCTCCAAGTTTATTATATTTACCTCATGCTTTTTTGCCTACCCACCTTTCATCAAACCTAGCACAAAAATACTCAGGTTTAACCATTCTTCCAGTTCTTCATTTCCTTATGAAGGCTCCCATGTCATATAAAACTTGTATTAAATAAATTTGCTCCCCTTCGGCTACTCTGTCTTTGTCAGTTTAATTTTCAGACCCAGCCAAGGACCCTAAGAGGGTCCAGGAAAACATACAAAGTGAAGGATACCTTAGCCAATACATGTGATATCCACTTCTAAGCTCTTTACTTATACAACTTCATAAGGGATATTAATGAAATCCATTCTCTCTTCATTCATAAATATTTATTGATAGCCCATTATGTGCCCCACTCTTTCATTTAATAACTATGTAGAGGCCCATAATGTGTCAAGAACTGCTCCAGACCATAGAAACTAAAAGATGAGTAAGATAGGTGTGATATCCACCTATCCACATGGAATTTACGTACTTGAAAAAGAGACAGCAAATAAATAAACAAACAAATAAGGGAACAAACTAATTCTGCTTGTGGAAAGTGTTAGGAAAAAAGGAAAATAATAATATAAAAGAGAGATCTGGGCAACCAAGACTGGTCGACTTTTAATCAATAATTCATTCATCTCTCAGCAAATATACATTGGATACTTAATCAATAGCTTTTATCACATAACAAACCACCCTAAACTTAGTGGCTTGAAACAATCACCATTTCCTTAGTTCATATTTCTTGGGTGACCTTTTGGGTTGAGCCTAGTTGGATAATCTTTCTGGATTCAGCTAGACTCATTCATGCATCTGTGGTCAGCCACTGACCATCAAGGTCACTGTATTTCTAGGGGTTGGTTGGTTGTTAGTTGGGGTGATGACACTGGACCTATATAACCCATGGTCTTCAACAGGCCAGCCTGACCTTATTCAGAGGCTCTGCAGGGTTCAAGAAGGAAAGAAATGTGCAAAGGGTCTTAAAGTCTAAGCCCAGAACTGAGACCATGAGCTTCTGTCATATTGTATAGCCAAATCAAGTCCCAAGGCCAGGAACTACAAAATCATACTGCAATGGGCAAGAATGGCCGGGGCAGGGGGTGGAGGGGGGAGGGCGGCATGGGGTGGAATTAGTATTTTTTGGTTTTTAAGGTTTTTTTGTTTGTTTGTTTCTTTTTACAATCTAATACAAACATTAGAGGTAAGCTGGGCAACTGAGAATATAGTAGTGAACAAAACAAGAATGACCCCTGTCTTTTTAGAGCTTACAGTCTATTTATCTACGATCTGTACTGCTGAGGGAAATTCCTGTCCACAGCTCCAAGAGAATGGATATCGAATGGTTGTTTACCTGGGGGACCTGAATGCTGATTTCATTAATTGGCACTTGGCACCTGAGGCAGGGGATTCTGCCTGCTCAACATGGGACCTATTAACATGCCTTATTGTGAATAGAACTAATTACTAAAATTGGATTCTAACCAAGCCACCCTCAGTCGTTTCTCTACAGAGTGCCAATCCTACTGAGCAAAGGACAACTCACAGCTCTGTTGAAATCTTATTTTCTTTTAAGACAAAGTCATTTGCTCATTTGTTCATTGCCTCAGACTCCCTACTGCATCTGGTGCCCTGGACCGGAATTATTTGTCCAGAAGGTGACCTTCACCGCCACAGCTTTCTCCTGAAAAATGGCTTCCAACAAACATGCGGCAAGCTGAAGGGCCAGGAGGCCCAGCCAAGGCCTGTTGGTCGTCCACCTTCCAGATGTCAAAGCCCAGAGACAGAAGGTGATTGTCTCCAAATGGCCTCATCCTTTGGCACTGCAGGGAAGCAACCATGTGGTAGACATGACAGGCCCCACTCTGCCAAGGCCATGCAGAGCTCACCACAGGGCCACAATTCAGAAGAGAAACTCGTCAAATTCTGGCAGAAAGATTAAGCAAAGCTCTTCATGTACTTTATCTCAGTTTGTCTTCCTGGAAAATGGGGCTGCTACCTCTTTATTCTTATTTCCAAATTTTTCAGAATATATGCTTTTATGTGTCTGTTCACGTTAGCACTGTTGGTCAACAAACTTGTACGAAGCACCATATGAGAGTTACGAAAATTGGACCCAGTGCCTGTCATCAAGGCACTTGTTGGCCTACAGAAGTATATAGTGAAACTTCTTAACGCTCTGGGGCTGAAATTATAAAATGGCTTTACTTAGTGCCACAAAGAACAGGCTGATAAAAAACATGGATGTTGCTAATTATGATGCTAATGTTTTCTGTAACTTAAAAGGAAAGACCTTCTTTTTTTTTTCTTTTTAATATTTTATTTGACAGAGAGAGAGATCACATGTAGGCAGAGAGAGAGGAGGAAGCAGGCTCCCTGCTGAGCAGAGAGCCCGATGCGGGCCTCGATCCCAGGACCCTGAGATCATGACCTGAGCTGAAGGCAGAGGCTTTAACCTACTGAGCCACCCAGGTGCCCAGGAAAGACCTTCTTTAAAGTGGAGGTATTAATGTTTCATTTTCATCTTTTTATGCCGAAATTCTTCAACTAGGGGTTACAAGTTTCAAAAGATCCTGACCATACAGGATTACTCCTTCAGAACCAGAAGAGGAAGGGAAGGTTTTATGCTAAGAAATGGAATTCTCTTACCCATCCCCTGTGAGAGACAGAAGAGACAAAGGCAGGCTGGGCTCTGTCCACTCTGGCACCTTATCCTTGGTCTCCACTTCCAGGCCTTTGTTTGGGCCATTCCCTCCACTTTCTCTCACTCTAGCTCTCCTATAAATTCAGGAGTAAAAAAACCTTTTCCATGGAGCCTTACCAAGAGAACCCCATGAACTCTCCAAAAGTTCCAGAGTATTCATCTAAAATTTGGGGCACATTTTTAATTTGTTTTCCCTACAATGCATAACACAGTGCCAGATGCACAATAGACTGTCCATAAATATTTGTTGAAAATGAAAAGGAGGAAAGAGGAGAGAGGAAATAAAAAGGAGAAAGATCTAAGGGAGAGAGGGAAACTGAGAGAGAATCAACCAACTACTCTATGCAAAAATCCCCAGAAAAGAGCCAACATCACCCCAAAAGATGTGCAGAAGAAGCACACTCCCTGACTATTCTCAGGAACTACCAAATCCCATCTCTGGTGGCTTTGCTTTCCTGAGTTTATAGATTTGAGATCTGGCCATGCAAGGAGCTTCTGCCTTTCCCTTCTGTTCTTAAATGTGTGGTGACCCAGGGACTGGGGCCAATGGGAGTTGCCACTGACACAAAAGAATCCAGCTTCAATAGCTGCAAACTGAACATCTACGCTACCAGCCCCAAAGCCCCACCGTCTAATTCCAGACAGTACCCAGGCTTGTGAATTTCAAAATAATAAGGACTGGGGTGCTCAACTGCAGCACAATTTCCTCTTGGTCATAAAACATGATGATTTCAGAAGGTCACACCCCAGAGCTAAAGCCAGGAAGGAAAAGGAGGGCATTCCACAATGTGGAAGCTGAGAATCTCCCACGGACACGCAGTTTATCCCCATATCAGCTTTTCTGTACTTTTTTTTGAGTGATAACATACCACAAAATAGCTGCTAGGCTCAGAGGAGGGAAGAAGTAGCAACCTCATCCAAGACACAAGAGAATTGTCATCCAATTGGCCTTAGGCCTTGCTGAGCTGTTAATCATTAAATCAAGGCTTCTACTTCCTGCTGTCTTAGGTAGGTTAAGTCCAAAAGCCCCTGATAACTCTTCTCAGATGCCAAAAGCATTTCTGTACTCTGTTTTGATACAATCTGCAAAAATCATAACCTGCTTTAGTAGAGAGGGTTTTGTTCTTTCCATTTTATAGATGGGGAACTGAGAGGCTGACTGGGTAAATGACTGGCCCAAGGTCATGAGCAAGTATGTAGGACCAGAAAAAGGAACCAGAAAACCTTCAGGACACTTTTTCTGAAGCTCTGTGTCCCCTTCATAGCTCTCTCGCAAACATCCTCTTCTGCTTCCCCACATTCCCACACCCTGTGATAACCTCCCCGGCAGTTTTCAGTTGGTCTCTGAGACCAGATTCTGCCTTATCCATGTTTTATCCCCAGCCCATGAAACAGAAATAGACTCATAAAAAGCATTCAATAAATATTTGTTGAACTAAACTATACTAAACCTAAGACTTGCAACTCTAAATTCCTAAAACTGGAATCCACTCCTGCCTAAAAATGTAATTCACAGGCTGCAAGAACTACATACTCATTGCCTAGGAAAATGATAAGGAATATTAAAAGACTAATCTCGTGCCCTAGAGATAATTGCAAGTTACATTTTTATTTTCTCCAGCTTTTCTTCCTGTGAATATAGGTAGCTTATAGATTGAAGTTATAAAAAATTTAACATGAATTGTAAAATTTTTCCTCATATTTTGGAGAGAAATCTCCATTTCTGAGGGTTCATGGAATTCTTATTCCAATATTCTAATATTTTAATATTCAAACAGACTAGTATCTGATTTAGCCTTTCTTACTGTTGATTATTAAAATTGTTTCTGACTCTTTAATTATCATTAATAAATCTAAGATGACCAATCATTGTGAATAGATCTCTGTTCAAATTTATGACTACTTCTTTAGGATACGTTTTAGAAATGAAATTATTTTAAAGGTCTTTTATAAATTATTGTTAAATTACTATTCAGAAAGAGTGTAGCCTAAGGTTCTTTAAAGGGACATCAAGCAGGGCACCTAGGTGGCTCAGTCGTTAAGTGTCTTCCTTCAGATCAGGTCATAATCCCGGAGTCTTGGGATCGAGCCCCACATTGGTTTCCTGCTTGGCGGGAGACCTGCTTCTCCCTCTCTCACTCCCCTTGCTTGTGTCCTCCTCTCGAGCTATGTTTCTCTCTGTCAAATAAAATCTTTTAAAAAAAAATAAATAAAGGGACATCAGGCAATTAGAAACATAAGGCTGAGTGAAACTAGGAATTCTCTACCAAAAACCAAATTGCTTTATGGATACAGAAACCAAAGTCCATGAATAAAGGTTTATCCAAAGTCATACTGATTTTAGGTTAACATCTTTGAGAGGAAATCAGCAAAAAGGTTAAGGGAAACTGACTTTTTTTTTTTTTTTTTTTTTTTTTTTAGAGTGAGAGTATAAGCGGGGCAGAGGAGCAGAGGGAGAGGAAGAAGAAGACTCCCTGCTGAGCAGGGAACCTGATGCAGGGCTGGATCCTGGGACTCCAGGATCATGAACTGAGCCAAAGACAGATAGATGCTTAACCAATGGAGCCACCGAGGTGCCCTAGAAACTGACATTCTTAAGGATAGGTAGAGTCACAAAATATGAAGGAAAATGTTTTAAAACATGGGCCATGTCCAGTTGGGCAGGAGCAACTCATTCAACAAAGCTGTCTACTCTTGCTTGTATATCCCACAAATAGCAATTGGTTCTTCCTCTGTCTCTGATTGACTCCTGAGAGAGTCTGTTATAGTCCTAATATCTCCATTCTGACTCCTCTCCAAATTGTTAGCCAACAAACATTTTAAGTCAAGAAACAACTGAACATCTAGTATGTGCCAAACTTTGTAGGAGGTACTGAGTGGGGAGTAAGAGAAACAGAAGAACTGCCCCCCAAGGAGCTTATATGCAAGTGTCAGAAAATAGACGATAAAACATAAATAAGGAAAGTTCAATTACTGATAAATGCCATGAATAAAATAAAATAGGGCAAGATACATTAGTGTGTGAAGGGGAGGGCTGCAGAATCATGGTCAAGACATGGTCAAGGACAACTTTTCTGAGGTGATACTTGAGGTAAGTCCCGAATGATGACAAGCATCAGCCACTGAAAAATCTTGAAAAGAGCAGTTTGACCCAATAGCTCCAAGCCAGGAGCAAACAACTTGGCCAAAGAATAGAGAGAAAACCAGCACAGACAGAACAGAGGGAGAGGACGGCAGAGGCTATCTCATTCAGGGACTTGAAAGCCACAATAGGGACCCTAGATTTTATTCTTGTTGCAATGGAAAGCCATTGTAGGGGTTTAAGCCCAGGACCTGAATGCTATGCCTTCTGTTCTCTGGCTCTTGAGATCACCTATGGAGAGTGTGTAGATATCTAAGACAGAGGGTCAGAGGACTAAGCTCTAGGACCCCATAATAAGAGGTCTTGTTGGGGAGGACAAGGGAGTAAGGAAGACTGCCATGTGTCCCATTTAGGTAGGAGGAGAACCAACACAGTATGGCCTTCCAGAAGCTCAGAGAATGAAGTGTCTGAAGAGGAAGAGTGTGACCCATAGCATCCCACACAGCCAAGCGGATGGACCAGGTGAGGACACTGACCACTAGCTTGGGCAAATGTGGGTTATTAATGAACCTGGAAAAAGAGTGTTTGAAGTGGTTGATATGAAAGGCCTGGGTGGAGTGGACTGAAGAGAGAAAGGGAGGTGGGGAGGCGGAGAGAACAAGTTGAGCCTACGCTGTCCAGAAGTTCACAGTGAAGAGCAGCAAGAAATGAGGTGGTAACCAGCATGCAGCACGTGTCAAGGAAGGTGTTGTAGCAGTGCTGTCCAACAGAACTTTCTGCAATGATGGGAATGTTCTGCATCTGTTATTGGGCACTTGATAGGTGGCTGATAGAACTGAAACACTGATTTTTAAATTGTATTTAACTAATAAAATTTAAATAGCTACATGTTATAATGGCTACTGTTTGGGGGCAACACAGTTTGTAGTTGTTCCTTTAAGGAATGATATGCTAATAGGAATAATTACAAACATTAACTCAAATGAGTATCAGAGTAACTGCATTTTGGGTACCCTTCCTGCCACCACTACCCCATGTTCTTTAATCTGTTCGTGTTGGACCCATAGCTTGTCTTTTATAATAAGAAAAAAAATCTATCTTTTATTGTCAATTGTGTGAACCACTGCAGTTCCAGCTGAGTTACTTTAACTTCTATGTCCCTCAGCCTCTCCCTCTATGACTGAAATTTCAAATGAAAAACTCAGTTCCCATTTTCTAAGGAAATGGGAGATGAAGTCTTTGGTGGGTCTAGTTAAAATGGCAGTATGATACGCTATTAAGAGCACAGGTTTTGGACAGAGCAAGTCACAGAGGTTTAGCTCCCAGCGCTACAATGCATTAGCTAAGTACTGTTCAGTCAATCACATGAACTTCTCAGGGTCTCAGCTCCTACATCTGTAAAGCAGGAATAATAAAATCTAGGGTGTGGTAAGGATCAAATAAGATAATTTGGGCACAATGCCTACCTGGCATATGGTAGGCATTCAATAAATGTTATCTATTACCATTAATAGCAGACATTATAGAAGCCATCCCTGGAAGTACCATCATGCCCCAGTCTAGTGCTGGTTGGAGGAAGTTAATGCCTCTCTGCATTTGTTTATCATCTCAAAAGTGGAAACAGGTTTATGACACGGGAATAGCTCAATTTCCTAAACCAGGGATCAGGATTAGGAAATTTACAGCATGTGGTCCTTACTGGAAGTGGAACAGAGGAGGACTTCCCCAATAAACATTACCTACTACATGATTTGTTATTTTTCCCAGACACTTATCTACCAGTGCTACCCACTTAACCTAAGAGACTTACTGATAATTCTTAGCCCAGCTGCCAGGCCAGCAGTCATCTGTTTGGAACTTCAAATGAATGCCCTCAGACCCGCCTACTTTCTCCACATAAATGCTGCAAGATAAGTCTCCCCTGGCTCCTGATAAATGCTTTGAAGAACATCTTGCCTGTTAACAAACAGCTTTTGATTGTGCCAGAGTTTGATCTTTATTTTGTCCTTATTCATCAGACCCCTTTAAATGGGTTCTTTCACACTCCTCAGATTAGCCTAAAGGAAACCCCATGAAACAATGGGTCCAATTCTCCCTGGGTGTAAGGAGTGGGCTGTCAAAAGACCACATACAGCTTCCTGCAGGGCTGTGAGCAGAAAGAGGGATTGGTGATGTTGCCAGCACTAGTGAAAAGTGAATTAGGTTAGCTTCAAAAGCAGTGAGATAGGATGGAAAGCAGAAACAAGGTACACAGCCATCTGGCCCAGGAGGACAATCTCCACTCACTTCCAAAGAAAGCTTATTTCCCCTAGACACAGGCCACTGGAAAAGCCCAGGGTCATCACTAGTGTCCAGAACACCAGAGCTGATGGCAGAAGTGGAGGAGTGGTTTGGAGGACTGAAGAATACACTGCCCACAAAACCTGGTGTGTTTCTGAACTACTCTGTTGGCAGTTTTTTCTTTGGGGAAATCGTCAGTCTCTGACCTAGAGGGCCTGAACTGTGGCCACCTCTCCCACTTTAGCAGCTAGTGCACAGCCCAGTCTGGGCCACTGGAATCCTATCCTTCCGGATACAGATTGGCCTAGTGATTGGCCTAGTGAAGAACCCAGGACTCATGCAGAATCATTCGGTTTTGTTAAGAGAGACAGAGACAGAGAATGTCTCTCTCTTTCTCCTCCAAAGGTCAAACAACTAGGGTCTGTATTTGATGACACATGGAGACAGTTGGGAATGAAGAAAGACACAGCCCTAAAAACATAATTAGAGCCCTTGAATGCTGTCATGACCGAATGCCTGAGGTTTTCTCTATCCCTTTGGACTTGATAGCTATGGCAGCCAATAAGTGATCCTTTTTTGCTTTTGTTAATTTGAATTAGTATTCTGACACTTGCTACTGAGAGGACAAAATATGAACATCATAACATTCAAGTGTCCCTAAGGATTTGTAGACAGAGATAGATATGATGAAAGCACTGTTTTAGGAATATTTGTTTGACAATGATTGTTAAGACAAATTAGAGTATAGGCACCAGGTTGGGAGCCTGTTACCAAAAGCTAAGCATCAGGATTTTTTTATTTCAAGCAGTAGAAGTCAATTCTAAGTGATTAGGTAGAAAGGGAGTTTATGCAAAAGATATGGGACACTCAGGCCCTACAACTTGGCTAAGCCATTTTAATACGTAGCTGATCTCAACCACAAAGACATTTTCTTATTTGAAAGTGGCCAAATCACTATTATTTCAATGAGTATTTTAAAAAACGTTTTAACAAAGCACTTCCTATAGACATATAAGTCATATTGAATATTTATGCCAAATAAGCTACAAGGGCCATATTATTTTACTCACATACCATAAACATCATACACATAAGGGAAATGGAATTGTTAAGAAGACTAGAGAATCAGCATTGAAACCAAACTTTAGAAATGATGCTCACCTCATTATAGAACTAGTCTGATGTGATAATCACAGCTGCTACCACAAACCATGAGGCATTTCAGTTTGCACTGCTATTTTTGTGCCACTTCTGAGGAATGTTTGAGCCTGGAACTCAAATTCAGACCCATCTCTACCACTGCCAGCCCTATTGTGACTTCTGAACCAGGAGCTCATATGGTCTTAATTTCTGCCACCGTTTCTGCAGGGTGTCTTTCCCACCCAGGCCCCTGAGTCAAAGCCTGGTCCCAATATGACTCCTTGGTGGACTCTTACAGACTGATCCATATTCTACCCACCCAAATTCACATGTTGAAGTCGAACACCCAATATGACTGTATCTGGATATAGGGCTTTTAAAGAGGTAATTGAGGTTAAATGAGGTCATAAGGGTGGGGCCCTAATCCAGTATGACTATGTCCTCATAAGAAGAGAGAGAGAAACGGGGTACAGTCACACATGTGAGAACAGTCAGAAAGCAGCTGTCTGCAAACCAACGAGAAAGTCCTCAGGAGAAACCAAATCTGTCAATACAGGGGACTTCCAGCCTCCAGAATTTTGAGAAAATAAATTTCTGTTGGTTAAAACCCTAGTTTATGGTATTTAGTTATCACAGTGCTGGCAAATGAATACTGATTCATATGCCTTTTCCTTGATGCAAGAGAGCCTGGGAAGTGGCAGATAGTAAGTAGCACTAAAGATGAACTCAAGAGACCTCACGAATGAAGATGAAAGAGGATTGGTGACTGAGAAGTGAGGATGAAGGCGGTGAGTGAGTCAAAGAGGTCTCTCAGATTTAGAACTCAGCAGGTAGAAAAACGATACTGACCTAATAGAGACAGAGAAGACTTACAAAGAATTAATTCTGGGAGAAGTTCAACTCTGCATGTTTTGAAAATTTAGAGGTATCCAAGGCGAAATTGGAAGTCGGTGTGGGAGGCAGGAAACAACTTTATTCTAGTGTGTAGAGGTAAAAGCTGAAGCTGTTAGATTGAGAAGGAGATCTAAGATCTTCAGAAAAGCTCAGCTAGAGATGGAGGGAGAGGAAATAGCAGCTAGGCCAGTTAGGATGGTCTAATTACGCTCCAGCAACCCTAAAATCCTTTTTTAAAATATTTTATTTATTTATTTGACAGAGAGAGAGATCACAAGTAGGCAGAGAAGCAGGAAGAGAGAGAGGAGGAAGCAGGCTCCCTGCTGAGCAGAGAGCCTGATGTGGGCCTCCATCCCAGGACCCTGAGATCATGACCTAAGCTGAAGGCAGAGGCTTTAACCCACTCAGCCACCCAGGTGCCCGACAACCCTAAAATCTTAAAGGCATGTAAGATTTATTTCTTGCCCTGATTCATGTCCACTGAGTTAGCTGTTCGCTTCATCCACCATAATCCCTCAAGGACCCAGGCTGATAGAGGCTGCATCTGGATATGTGCTTCAATGTCACCAACCATGACAGGGAAAGGTGAGTGTGGGCAAATCAGACACAGTTTTTTTTTTTTAAGATTTTATTTATTTATTTGACAAGAGAGCAAGACAGAGCATGAGATGCAGGGTGGGCAGAGGGAGAAGCAGACTCTCCGCTGAGCAGGGAGCCTGATGCAGGGTTCGATCCCAGGACCTGGTAATCATGACCTGAGCTGAAGGCTGATGTTTAACCACCTGAGCCACCCAGGTGCCCCCAGGCACAGATTCTTAAAGCATCTGCATGAAGTCATTTCCATTCTCTTTGTATTGGCCAAAAGAAAATTATGTCCACATTGGACCTCCAGGGAATTGAGAAAGTATAATCCAATCATGTACCCGAAAGGAATAGAAACAGAAATATCTGGTGAACATTGATGACAACAACGGGAGATAAGAGGAAGAACAGGAATCAGTAAAAGAGACAGGGACAGATCAAGTTTTAGAGATAGATCCTGAAATAAGGCAATGTAGGATTAAAATGGCCAATACAAAAATATAAGAGGGACTCCTCAGTACTTGCTAGAAAAGTAGTCATGGACATGTGTATGTGTGTGTGTATGTGTGTGTCTTGTGTGATTTTGTTTTATTTTGGTTTTTTTTCTGTATAGTGTCTGGCTTCTGTTCCTATTTAGGGGAAATTTCTCTTTTGTGAATAAACTTAGGAAAAGAAAGAGACTAAGGCCAGATCTTCCCTCTTGCCACCCTCAGGAATCAAGGTAGAGACAAGTGGCCTGGACAGGTATTTGACCTTTAAATCTTCGCTAAGAAGAGGCGGCTAGAATCTTCCAATGGCAGTGTACTTCCACATCAGAATCCAGCAGCCTCGGATGTAATGTTGGCCTGACCATTCCTGTTGAAACACCAGCTTCTCAGCTCTCAGTGCTGTTTTCTTTGCTGCCCACTCCCAAATCCACACTTCTGGCCTCTTTTTCATTCTAGAAGTCCTGATACACTCCCAATAAACTAATTAAGATAGCTAGAATTGGTCTCAGATTCTTGGATCTGGGCGCATCCTCATTCAAATCCATCTCAGGGTAAGGCATATAGGTACAGCATGAATTTAGGGAGCTTTTCTCACTGCTAGCCACGGCCCTGATAATAGTTTAATTGTCATTAGGGCATAAGAAAATAGAATATAATGATTGTCAAAATTATTAGTTATAAACAGCAAGATATGCAATGATAGTAGAGGTGGAAGGAGAGTGACTTCGAATCACCTGAAAAAGATTTTTGTCTCTCTATTCTTACATTGGGTTGGATTGGGAATGGAAACATACATAACAGACTTCTGTCATTTGTTCAATGTCTGAGTCCCCTTCTTCTGCTGGGGAAATTCCCCCTTGTCTATCTTGGTGACAAGTAGGGCCTGCCTCCTACCACAAAGCTGAAAATGTCATGTGCTCACTATCTTGACCCTGTTAGCCATGGCACATGAACTCAGCTCTGTCTACTGGATGCTCCTACCCAGGGCTATAGTCTGACACAAGTGCATTTAGCAGCATCAGGCCTAGAGGCAGTGCTGCTTTATTTCACTGGGCATAATGTCTTCAAGGTTCATCCATATTTCAACACGTGACAGGATTTCCTTCCTTTTAGAGGCTGAATATATTCTTTTTTCAAGATTTTATTTATTTATTTGAGAGAGAATGAGAGAGAGAGAGAGAGAGAGAGAGAGAGAGAGAGAGAGTATGTGAGCATGAGAAGGGTAAGGATCACAGGGAGAAAGAGACTCCCCACTGAGCAGGGAGCCTGATGCAGGACTGGATCCTGGAACTCCAGGATCGTAACCTGAGCCAAAGGTGCTCGTTTAACCTACTGAGCACCCAAGCACCTGAGGCTGAATAATATTCTGCAAAGTATTTTGTCCACATTTTGTTTATCCATTCATCTTTCAATGGATATTTGGATTACTTCCACCTCTTGGTTATTGTGAAGAATGCTGCTATGAACATGGGTATGCACATATCTCCTCAAGACCCTGCTTTCAATTTGTTTGGATAAATAACCAGAAGTAGGATTGCTGGTTCATATAGTAGTTGTATGTTTAATTTTTTGAGAAAAATCCATCCTTCTTCCATATTGGTCATATCATCTTATCTATTATGTCTGAAACTCCTCAAAGCAGTTCTATATTTATAGGTTTGTCCTTACATACCTATAGGAAGTATAGGGATTATTATCCCTATAGGATATATATAGTGGATTATTATTCCTATAGGGATATATATTATCCCTATAGGATATACATAGTGGATTATTATCCTCATCTTGTAGATGGAAAACATTTGCTTTTAATGATAGCTGTTACTGAGGAGCATGTATTGTTCAAATAAATGGTATGGCATGAGGGGAAAAGTATAGAACCATGGCTGGAGGTAACATTCTCTGTGACTCTGTCTTGTTGATCCATATGTTTACTTATTTTTCACCCACATTCTCCTCTAAAAAAAAGTATATGCCTGAGGATTGAAATAAACCTAATGGTTTTCAATGAGGGCATTTGGAAATGTGGGAATGCTTTGGGGTTTGGGTGTCACATGGCTGCCCTCCTCAATCTCCATTCTAGGCATTTATTGAACAGGGCTGCGGACACTGAAAGTTTTGCAGCATGGGACAGTCCCACACAAAGAAAAATGGTCTATGCCAAAATTCCAGTTGTACCTACTTTGAGAAACACAAGCTCAGGACAAGATCAGTGGTGATGTCAAGGGGGAGGCTTAGGGGTTTTAGCTTCAAAAGTTCTCTAAGCCACCACCAGAAAATCTAAGTGACAGTGGTATGTTTGCTATACAAACACAGCTTTAAGCCAAGTCCCCCAGCCACCTCTATTCTAACTAATGTCCACCTCTAAGCCCTGCTATAAAGTCTGGAGCTACCACTGAACATGCTCACAGCTCAATACCCAGAAGTTTTGGAGCACTGTTTTGATGGCCAAGCTGTGATTTCACCTTAAATATCAACAAAAGTAAGACTTCTAAAGGAGCAGTTGAAAACCAGACCACTAAACTTAAACCTCATTTGTTTTTGAGCATGAGAGTCCCAGTTTCAAGTCCTCTCTTAGACTAGAGGGACCCATCTCCTGCCTGCCTTGGCAAGGCATTTTTACAAAGAAAAGACCCCTTCCCTGAGAGGTATGTTTTACAAATAACCATAATTGGGGGGCACCTGGGTGGCTCGATCATTAAGCGTCTGACTTGGGCTCAGGTCATGATCACCAGGTCCTGGGATCAAGCCCTGCTTCAGGCTCTCTGCTCAGCGGGAAGCCTGCTTCTCTCTCTCCCACTCTTCCTGCTTGTGTTCCCTCTCTTGCTGTGTCTCTCTCTGTCAAGTATATAAATAAAATCTTTACAAAAGTAAATTAAATAACCATAATTTTGAAGAGCTAATAAAGCCATTTTCTGAAATGTTTGCTCCTCCTGGGCCTGGAGCTGATATTTGCCCCATACTTCCTTCCTCTAGTGCTCACTCTGCATACACCAAAAGTGACTGTGTATGGTGCCTCTACCCTGAAGAATACTGGTGGCTCTCGGCATCCCGGACCTTCCAATCTTGACCAGGTCTAACTCAGAAAAGGAAAGAAAGAGGAGCAAGGTGCCTTCATGCTCATTAGCATTTCCAATTTCCTCTTTCATCTCCTCTTCCCTCAAATCTGGCACAATGAACTAATTCTTTGTGATTGATCATGGCCTATAGATAACAGGCTGTAATTTCTTGCTTTCATATTCCCTTATCTGTCGCACATAAGCAATCTAAAATGCTGCCTCCAAGGAAAGCAGGCATAAATCTTCAAAACTTAAATATTCATGTAAGGAGTGTTTGTAAAGTTACTGTTCCCTCCTTTTCAAAAAAGGAGGGAAAATCTGACTACTTCAGCCTTACCCTTTCAGAATGCAGTCAGAAAAAAATGTGAGTCATTTGGAAATGAGCGCTCAGCCCGTTCCTATTGCTCTGGAAGCTACAAACACTTTCACTGCACGTACACGGATGATCAATTTCTAAGCACATCTTTGTTTTTCCTAAATAGCTGCATTATTTGTCTGATGTTGAAAATGGCATCTGTACTATATGTAATTTCCATACTCACTTGGCACCATCAACTGCCTTTGATGACACTCAGGACTGTTTCTTTTTTGTCTCCTCCTTCCCTCCAGCTGCAAGACCCAGATGTCAGGTTCAGGAATGCATTTTCTCTGGCAGAGACAGCTAGCTGCCTTTTCTCAGCAGTCCCTAAGTCGGTGGCTATTGTGGAATTGCCAGCAAAATAGCACAAGATCACATTAAAGACAGGATTCAGATGTTTTTGTGAAAGAGGAAAACAGAGTCTGAAATGAGGAGGAAAAACACATTTCTTACGCCTCTAATTATAAGCCAGGCAAGTGGCAGGCAGCGCCTGAGCAAATTGTGCTTCTGCCCATTTATCTGTGGCTCATCCATTTTCCCCTCATGACAGTTTTGTATCTCCCCAGTCTGCATCTGAAATCAGCAGCTGGGTATGATGAAGGGTTTGCCTAAGTTAATCAAAGGTGAGGTAGGGACAGGATCAGGCTCTGTGTAAAATATGTGAATAAGAAAAAGGAAAAACAGAAAGGAAGGAGGAGAGAAGGAAGGGAGGGTGGGAGGCAGGCAGCCTAACAGAATTGGGAAGGTGAAGCAAGGACAGAGGACAGAGGACCACCCAGAACCACCGGGGCCCCGGGGAGGCAATTCATAACAGCATTCATGTCACCTGGGTATTGGGATGCCACAACTGGCTTTCTGTTTAAAGCAACCTTTGTAAATGTGAATGGAGATCAAGCTACAACCTGCCCTCTATTATCCCAGCCTGGCTTACACTGAGTCTAACTTCAAAGACATCTTGTATGAGACAGAAACTCAAAGAACCATAGCCCAAAGCACTACATACCAGTGGGAACTGTATTAGACCAGGAGGTAAAGAGACTCTTAAGCCATAAGGGAGCCTTGTGGTGTCCAATTATGGTTTTTTTCCTTTCTGTGCAGCTGTTCAGGACTGAACAGTTATGTGCAGGGCAGAGTTTGGAAGCTTCCCATGGTCAAGTCAGTATACCAAGTGCCCACCAGCTGCCCCTTGCTTGCTGCCTTGGGCACTCCCAACAGTTCAACGCAGTCTGCTGAAACTTTGTCAGTGAGAGTCTGTCTTCCAGGCCCAAATTCAGGTTGCCCAGCACTTTTGGAAGCATAAAGCCATGTTGCATCTTAATGGAATTTGGCTTCCAGAATTCATCCATGCACCATGCTGTGCCCAGCTTTGCCATTTCACTTCATGGCCAATGTAGACCTGGGTCATGTCCACTCAACCGCAGGCTGATTCTTTTGCTTCCCTCCATAGGATAGCTCCCTAGACCATGCTAGCTCCTGGAGCTCAAAGCAATCTAAGTGTAGTGCAGATGTGAACCTTTCTCCATCCTCCATCTCTGAATCTGGAGCATTCAGTGCTTAAGAATGTCAAACAATAGGCATAAACCAACCCTGCAAATTCCCCTGGGAGCACACACCCAACCACTGCTTCTCTAGCTACCTCGCCCTCACTGATTCAATTCCAGGGTAATTTTGATTCAAAAGGACCCAAAGGGAAAACCAGTTGTAAGGATTTTGAAGGTTGGTCATACACTCTAAAGCACAGAAAATGGAGCACATCTATATTAACTCTTCAGAGAAAAGGGAATATGATGAATTTGTTGAAAGAGTTACATTCATATCACCAAGAATAAATAAGTGCATAAACTCTATAGTAACGTCTTTTTAAAATATCACAAATTTGTTTAAAGATTTCATTTATTCATTGTTGGAGAGAGAGCAGGAATGGGGAGGAGGGAGGGAGAGATGGAGGGAGAGGGAGCAGCAGACTCCCCACTGAGAAGGAAACCCAATGAGGGGCTAAAATATCACAACTTTTGAGAATGACTTGATTTTCAAGGGAAGTTTCAGAAAAAGTGTGATTTCACCCAAATTTGTATTAATACTGTCCCTGTGGATCATTGCTCTCAGGTCAGATGAAACACCATTGTTAAGGGCACATAAGAGTAGGATGACAATGTTCTTTCCAACCAGCATGCTACCCTAACCTTCTCATCACTGTCTCTTCCCCAGCATCTGGCCCTCAGCTATACTCCTCCTATCCAGGGCTTCAGCCAGACTGGCCTTCCCTCTGTCCCATTACTGACTTCTACTGAGTTAAGTTCAGAGAGCTTGAACACTTCTCTCTGCTCTGTGAGCACAAGAAGCTCTTCAGTAACTTGGAGGCTTCAGATGTTTCCCCAACAGGCACCTCAGTCTTGTGCCACAGCTCTTCATGTGAAGTCTTCTACCCCTGGGTACCCACATACTCCAGAAGACTTTTCCAAGCTGATGCTTCTTATTCATATGCTGTCTCCCAGTATGACCTGTCTTATCTCCACTATGCATTTTGACAAGATCTTTTGCTTCGACACTGGTGTAAAGACTCTTATGAAGCAGGCCTCTTGCTCTGGTTCCAGTGTAACACAGCTGGTACCTGCGCTGGACCCAGCATCAATGCAACAGGTAGCCTGGAGGCCTCAGACGGGACTGTCCTGCCTCAGCACATACATCACTGCTGACTGGTGAGGTGAGTCTCCCTGCCTTGGGATGTCTGGTTGACAGTACTTGAGGGGCTTCTTTAACTTGTGATTGAAGAAGGAACAAATTGAATGAGATGAAAAGGAAGAAGATGAATGGCCTATGCATAGGTTGTTGAACAACCTCTTGTTCTAGATAAGGTCTTCATGTATATGGAATGAATTAGAGAAAATTCCATTTATGGTCCTCTTGTCAGAAAGACAATGTGGGGACACATTGGGTGGCTCAGTCAATGAAGCACCTGCCTTCGGCTCACATCATGATCCCAGCGTCCTGGGATAGAGTCCTACATTAGGCTCCCTGCTCAGCGGGGAGCCTACTTCTCCTTCTGTCTGCCGCTCTGCCTGCCTGTGCTCTCTCTTTCTCTAACAAATAAATAAGTAAAATCTTAAAAAAAGAAAGGAAGAGAGAGAGAGAAAGGAAGGAAGGAAGGAAAGGAGGCAGACAGATGATGTGGGTACTTGAGAGAAGTATTTTATTTGCTTCTTTGAGTTGGGAGTCAGACCTGTAAGGAGCCTTCTCTAAAGGCAATAGATAACTGCCTCAACTGGCCTCCAAAGAGGCATTGCTTTGTAGACTGAACAGGCATGTAAACTAGGGACTGAACTGAGATGTCTGATGGAAAAAGTGGAGGAGATGGAGAAGGAGAAAGAAATTGGAGGAAACAAATTTGTCACAACCATATTTGCGCTTGTTTGCTATGTCGCACACAATAAATATTAATTTTTGTTTTCTCTATGAAACCTTCCATAGGCTCTTTTTAAAAATCACAAAACACGAATATAATTAGATTTTACCTACCAAGCCCAGGTAAATGAGGGCAACCTCACATGCCCCAAGTACAGGCCACAAAGGGGATCCAGTTTATCTCCTTGTTTTTTACACCAATCTTCCTGATGACTACAATAGGACTTTTAGGGTCTCTGTGTTTTTTGATTTCTAGTGATTATAATGCAAGAACTTTCTCATTTTGCCAACAAATTTTCTCTGCTATTGCTGCTGCTGCAGCTGGCAGTTTCTTAGAGTCAGCATTTGTGTGTCCTACAGAAACCAGAGTTGGCTCAGTTTTGGGGTGCCTACTCTGAGCTGTTGTGTCCAGCTTTGACCATTAGCCCTTGCAGGGGGCTGTCAGATTTCCTGGTTCTCCAATAATCTCCCTCCCTCAGACATGGTCACAGGGTCTTGACCTCACAGATTACCCTTGCTGCCCACCTCACTACATGTCATAGGTTCTCCATTCATTCACCCTTAAAATGTTTATTGAGCACCTTCTTTGTGCCTGGCACTGTTTTAGTTCCTCTTCCTATGAGGCTTACAATCTAATGAAAGAAAAACACCATTAACAAATAAACAGATAGGTAATATGTATTAGACAACCTCTCTTTGCCACTTCAGGTCTCCTCTTCAGTTCTTTCCTACTTCACACCAAGAAGCGAACCTCTATCTATTGCATCGCATGGGCCTGCTTGACCTCTAGCTTTAGGTTGGGTTTGGCCAATGTGGGGTACCAGCAAGAGATGGGAGGTCAAAACAAGAAGAAAATGTATTTATTCTCCTGACCCTCCCTCTACCAGATGGTCACTTGTTCCTCTACCAAAGGCCACTTGTGATGGAAGACCTCTTCACCATGGTTACAGCTCTCTTGGGGTTCTACTATCAGCTTCCTTTCCTTGTCCCTTCAGGGCCACCAAGCTTTCCTTAAAATAGCTTCCCACCATGGCTAAACCCTAGATGCTTAACCTTTGGTTGGTTCTCTTAACTCTGCCCACATCCTTGAAAACAGTTTTTCATTAAATTACCCCAATGAATGTGTCATCTGTTTCCTACCAGGATGCTGTTCCATACAAATGTCAAATGATAAGCAAATGCAAAAGGACTAATTAGTATAGAGTGGATGGTAGCCAGGGAAGCTGTGCCCGAAAAGATGATGTTTGAGCAGAGACACAAAAGAAGGAGGGAGTAAGGCACATGGATATCAGGGGAGGAGCACTCTTGGCAGAGGGAACAGCAAATGCAAAGGCCTGAGGAAGGGTTTTCTTAGAGAGTTTAAAGGCCTACAGGAGGTCCAGGGTGCCTGGAGTGCAGTGAGGATGAAGGCAAGGGTAAGAAATGAGATCAGAGAGGCGGCAGTGCGTCAAATTAGTTAGAGTATTTATTATGGACTGAATGTTTATGTCCCTCCTCCCACCATTCACATGTTGAAATCCTAATTCTCAGTGATGGTATTAAGAGCTGGGGCCTTTAGTAGGTGATAATGGTGACAACCCTCACAAGTGGGATCAGTGCTCTTATAAAAGAGGTCCCCAAATCTCCCTCCTCCCTTCTACCATGTGAGAAGCCCACAGCCTGTAATGCAGAAGAGGGCCCTCACCAGAGCCTGACCATGCAGGCACTCTGATCTTGTTAGATTTCTAGCCTCCAGAATGGTGAGAAATAAATTTCTGTTGTTTGCAAGCCACCTAGTTTATGGTACTTTCCTATAGCTGCCCAAATGGACTGAGACAGCCTTTCAGATCAGGGCAAAGACTTTAGAATTTATTCTGAAAGAAATGGGAAGCCATTGGAAAGTTTGAGCAGAAAAATAATATGGACTCAGAAACAAACTGAGGGTCTTGGAAGGGAAGGGGGTTGGGGGATGGGCGAGCCTAGTGGTGGGTATTGAGGGCATTTACTGCTGCATGGAGCACTGGGTATGGGGTATAAACAATGAATCTTGGAACATGAGAAAATAAAATAATATAACTTAAAAAATAAAAATAAAAAGAGATCCTTAAATACTTAAGGACCCAAAATTTACAAATAGGTCCTTGATCCACTGTGGTAGAATGTTGGATGCAAAAAAATTAAATAAACAAACAAACCAACAAACCAATAAATAAATAAATAAATAAATAAATAAATAAATAAATAAATAAATAAATGGATCACTCTAATTGCTATGTGGAGAATACACCAGCAAGGAGTAAAAATGAAAGTGGGGAAAATTATTAATGGGCAATTCTAATTGTCTAGGCAAGAAATGATAGCAGCTTTGACTACAATATGAAGGCAGTGAGATGTTAGAAGTTTGGTTTTGGAAATGTTGATTTGAAATGCTTAGTCTATATCCAAGTGTAGATGAAAAGCAGGCAGTGGGTTTTTAGCTCTGGAGCTTGAAGAAAAGGTCAGGACCAGAGCTATATGTTAAAGAATTATCAGTCTAAATGTGGTATTTAAGGTCCACATTAAATATGATCTGACTTTAGTTTTAAAAGGATCACTCTAGAAATAAGCCAAGCAGAGAAAGTCAAATATCATATGATTTCACTTACTTGTGGAGCATAAGGAATAATATGGATGGAGGATAGTAGGAGAAGGAAAGGAAATGTGAAGTGGGAGATGAAACATGAGAGACTTAGGACTCAGAAACAAACTGAGGGTCTTGGAAGGGAGGGGGGTTGGGGGATGGGCGCATCATCTCGTGAGGTAGTGTCAGTGGAGATGAAGAGGCCTAAAAGCTAAGCACAGGGGCTTACCATCACCATTTAGAGCTCAGAGGGGCCAGCAAATTCAGAGTGACCCCACTGACTAAGTAAAGAAAGTGTTTCAAGAAAAGAGGGACTATCAACCATGTTGACATCAGTTAGGGCTGAGCACTGATCACTGGATTTTGCAATGTAGCGCTCACTGGTGACCACGAAGGAAGATGTTTTGGTAGGGTGGTGTATGTGAAACCTGGTTTAAATGGGTCCAAGAGAGAGAAGAGGAGGAAAGCAAAAGGAGTCGAGGTGGAATAAAATTCTTTCAAATATTTTGCTATAATAAGAAGCAGAAAATTGGGAAGGAGACATGTGGTCAAGGAAGGCATTGTTTTATTTTGATTTGTAAGTTCATGGGAATGATCCAATAGAGAAGGTAAAAAATAATGTAGGAAAGAGAAAAAAGGTCAGTTGTGCAGTCGAGAGGGGGTGGCCTTATATAAGAGCACAATCAGTTCATTCTGGGTTCAGAGAGGGAAGACAGAAAAGATGGATACAATAGTTATCTTGGACGAGGCTTGTGAAAGTTCTCTTCTAAATGCTTCTATTTTCTCAGTAAGAAATAAGAAGCAAAGTTATCATCTGGGAGTAAGGAAGGGGAAGGAGGTGTAAATGCTTTAGGAGACAGAAGGTGTAAAATAGACATCTAAGAGAACAAAGAGTGTGCCAATCAGAAATGGATCACTCGGGAGCACTAAGTGTCCCCTGAGGTTTGTGGTCACACTGACCAGTGAACTTTGACCATACACCCTTCTGGTTTGACCAATGCTCATATAAGGCTCTCTGTCCTGTCTTCAGTATGCCCTGACCCTTGGGAAGCACCCATTCATCTGTTCTTATCTTGTGGCATATTGAGAGGCCATTTTTCCAGCACCATGGCTTTGGAAAGGATGCCTTTCAGGCAAGGTACCACTGGGAAGACTGTTCCCCCAGAAAAGAACTGTTGTTAAGAGTCTTCTCTATTCTTCCTTTTGCTCTTATTCAAACTGTCTTATCTGAAAGACAAAGATTAATGCCCTAACTCTACTTTTACTCCCCTAGGCACTGTGCTTGGTGCTTCAAGAATACAAAGACTCGTTGGGATCCTGCCTGCACTCAATGAATATAAATCTGGTTGGGGAACATAGATTTGTACACAAGAGCTGTACAAAAAAAGTACACAACATAGATTTGTAACAGAGCTAAACCCAACAGACTGTGGGCACTTCCATAGCTAGAGTCGCAGATAATTAGATAGAGGTACATGATTCAGATCAGATATGAGAGGGAATCAGATATTCGAGAGACTAGGAAGGGCTGGACATCAGGGGAAGCATCTACTGTGGCAATGGGACTTAAGCACAGTCATTAGGCATGCAAATCACTTTGGAGCTTTCCAGCGTGTGCAGTGGAATACGTTAATGAGCTCAATTTCCCCTAGCACTGAAGCTCTGCTCTAAGCCTTTGAACTGACACACCCTGTCAAAATATGTGGAAACTAGGTACCCTAGGTCCAGACCTCCCATGGAGAATCTGAAGGGAAGAGAGAAATATTTATGCATTGGTAGTTGCTACCACTTCACTCCCTCGGAGGCAGCTAGGTATAGGAGCCTTTGCCCTTAAGTCTCAGCTTATTTCCTTTTTAAGATGTTTTTACCCTCCATGTTTTTCTTAACTAGAACTTACCCATATTTGGGGCAGAGACATCAATGAGGAAACACAGTCCCACCCTCCCAGGATGGCCTCCTTCCAGTTCCTGGGAGTCTGGGAGGTACATACATCCCCATTCTTGATGGCTACATTGGAATTAGTTTACTTTGCCTATTTAAATTAATAAGTAGGAAGAGAGATGTTTTTCTCATAGCCATTGTGTGGTTGAGGGTTGAATGACAGATCTATGCCTTTACCTACTACAGAGGCTCCATGGGAAACACCATGTATTCTTGCTGAACTCTGATGGAAAGAAAAGTGCCACAAACCATTTAAATTTTAGATTGTACCTGTCACTCACTCTACCTTTCCATTGCTTCAGAGTGATGAGAAATTCACCTAACAACTGTCATTTCAAAGATCCTAAACAAGGCTGGTTCATTTTGTGATCTTAAAGAGGTAGCAGAAACTGCATTATAGCAAGCAATAAAAATATTGGTACAGAGTGCCCTGAGGTGAGCATTAGAGATCAGTGAGAATAACTTTAGGAATATCATAGGGAATAACATGACTAGCTAAGAAAAGTGTTTAACTTTGATGTAGTTTGAGCTTAAAGGGCCAACTGTAACAATATTTGAAATTGGCAACCTCAAAGACAAAAAGCAATAGAAAAGACAAAAATAAATGTAAACAAATTTAGACTATACAGAGACTTATTTCCTGACTAATGTCAAATGTTTACTGTCCTCTGCTGCAAGTGGACAAATAACACCCCCTTTGTACAGAACCACCCTTTCGAATTATAACGGCTAGAGCTGGTTATAAGTTTTTAGTAAAGAAAAAGCAAGAATTTTGCTTTGGCAGCCCAGAGAGAGACTTTCTTACCAGGCAAGGCTATGTCGGAGTGGGAAAAAGAGGATGGTTTCTAAGAGAAGGAAAAACCTGTGCTGGTTAAGAGAAAGGGGGACACCACCAGCCTTGAGGCTCAGGGCTTGGCCAAGAGTGTTACCTGCTCAGGCAGAGCTAGGAAGCGGAACTGGAACAGAAGGGCTCTTTGGATGAACTGGGAGTTCAGTTGGTGGGGGTTCTGAGGAAGGCTCTGCCTGGCCTGGGAGCAGCTCAGGGACAGGAAAAAATGGAGAGAAATCACTTCTGAGCTAGACGGCTCCAGAGTGTTTGTCATCCATACATTCATTTGGCAACTCAACTTTGTGGTGTTATTTCACATCATTTATAGTCAATATCTCCCCAACTAGATGGTCATATTCTTGAGGGTGTTTTTATGTTAAGCATCTAATCTCTATGGCAACCTATGAGGTAAGTACTATTACTGGCTCTCTTTTGCATAGGAGGAAAGTGAGGCAGAGAGGGGCTGAGTAAGCAACTAATCCAGGATGACACAGTTAGGTTCTGGATCCTGACATTTTTGACCAGGGAAAGAGTAAATCAATGACGAGCAATGTATATATTTTCAAAATATCCTTTCAGCCTTCCTTTCTCAAGCAAGTTGAAGATGTCCTTTGGATTTCACAATTAAAATATTGGAAGCAAACAATTTGAAGGAAGAAACACAAAGTGAGTGAACTGAGATAGCAAAATAGTCAAAGGGGAATCTTTAATTAGTTTATTTGACTGTAAAATGCAAAACAGGGAAACCGGTTATCTAAAGCAGGAGATAAAAGACAATATAAAGTCAAAGATAACAATTTCAGCAGTTATTTCTCTCCCTGGAAATCACAACTGTTTTTGTACCTGCCAACTTGGTTGGCAGATTTATTGATTTACTGAGAGCCCACAAGGTCCTGGCAGGGCATACAAAAGCCTACAGAAAACATGGGCTGTCTCCTTCAGGGCCTTACATCTGAAAAAGGATTCACCATGAGAATTCAAAGGAAACCTGACCTGGTGAATGTAATAGGACAAGCTTTAAAGCATGCTTTCACACACCCTAACACTTTCACCAGGGAACACAGCCCCTGGCCACTCTGTACAACAAGGAGGAAACAGGGATACCAAAAAGTTTATATGTACTGAAAGGCTACTATTGCCTTTAATATTCATAAATAGGGTACAATGGGCACTCAGTCAACAAGCATGCAGGAGAACCTACTATGCACTAGGCTCAATGCTAGTTTGAGATTTGTCAGTGTAGAGAGCTGGTCTAGGGTCCATGCAACTCAAGGAACCTCTTTCCTCTTCACAAACCAATAAGCTAAAGTTGCATGTTGACTCAAGTTAGCATCAGATAGAGGGCCAGCAGGGCTAATAAGTCATCCGACCGGCTCTTTTCCAAATAGCAAGTTTTCTCCTTGCTTGTCTTCCATCACCAAGGCAACACAAGTAGGCCTGAAACTGGCTGCCAAAGCCCTTCCTCCCTGATGCTGGCCCCCAAACCCTCTGCGTTAGGTGACATACCCCTCATCTCACCCCTTGACTGCCTTCCTTCCTCCACAATCTACCCACAGCTGTCCATGGTGTTGATGCTCACACTGATCAAGGCTGCCTTTGAAGTTTCACTTTTAGTAGGTCTCTTCTGTGTGCTGCGTCACTGGGGAGTGGGTGCAGACATCTTACCCTCAGAATGAAGCCTTGCAAAAAATTGCTACGAAGCGGGCTAGCTGAGGTGAAAGGAAAAATGGGGTTAGTATTTACCGAAACTCGTCAGGTTGAAGTGGAAATCCCCAAAGAGAAAGATGCAAAACACTCTACTGTTTCTAGCAAGGATAGAGAAATTTGTGGAACCAAAGTGGGAGTGGGGGCGGGAATACGGCACAAAGTCAATTATAGGGTAAGAGAAGATGGGCTGGGGACTACTTCTTTAGATAAAAGATGAAAGTCTTCAAACATGGTAGAGAAATTATCTAATAATGCCCAGATTAAACAAATGTTAACATTATGCCTTTTTGCTTCAACTCCTTTGTTTTAAGAAATAAGATGTTGTAGATCTAATTGAAGCCTCCTTTGTAATCCTTCTGATCTTATTTTCCCTCCCTCCTCAAAATGCAGATAATTTTCAAAAAGAATGAGAGCTACCGAGTCATCATCATCATGTTAGGATTGTCTTTGTAGCTTTTAATGGATTTTTGCTTCATGTTAAATATAATAAAGTTTTGTTAAACAACTACCAAACTGTTAAAAATGTGTACAAAATAAAGCAAATTCAGTTTCTGATATACTCCATGGTGCTCAAATAAATCAGACCTGAATTCACATGACATTTCTTAAAGAAAAGTTACACATTTTACACTATGAAAGAAATGGAGACTTAGCATATCTTCTCCTAAACATCCCCTGTTAGGCCTGGAAAAGAATCTGTCCCTCTGGGCCCCATTTCTGAAATTCACCTCTTTCAACATACATTTTTCACATGTAGCCTGTATCATTTCTGTAGCTAGATAGCACATCTTCCTAAGAATATGTCTCCATGTGTATATAATATAAGCCAACAGGGACTGCCTGAACACTTTATGTATATTAACTCACTTAATCTTTGCAACAACTCAATGAGTCAGACAGCATCCCCATTTATCCCCATTATCCCCATTTTATAGATGAGAAAACTCATCTGTAAAACGTACTGGTCTTTGTGTACTTCTGTGAAGGAATAATGTGGCTGTCACAAGTTCTTGAGTGCAGAGTAAAGTAGCCCTTGTCCAATTTTACATTATTGCACTATGTAATTACTGGGTCTTTAATAGCCTAAGACTTCAGTCCATCCATTCATTGTGCCAATGCCCACCTACTATCGCCACTCCCTTGACTTTCTTCAAATACAGAATTTTCATTTCTTCATAGAGAACTCACTAAAAGATGAACATCTCATTGGACCCAAGTCGTCCATTTTGTGCATGGGAATATGTTAGCTATCCAGCTCCTTGAGCCTAAGGAAGGTCTGGGACTCCCAAGAGGTAAATGAGAGGCACTCGCAACAGCAGGACACACACCACAAAGAGATGCAGTGGGAGTGGAAAAGATGGTGCCCCTTCAGCCACGGTGCCTTTCTACCCTGTTCCTTTCATTCTACTTCTGACATCCTTCCTTTCCCTACTGCCTGACCAAACTGTAACCATTTTTCAAGACCCAGAGTAATCTTCCATCTCCAGTGGAGCTGTCCTGAACAACTGCAGGTCACACTGGTTCTGCATCATGTTGCCCTTACTTTTGTGTAATTGATTCCCTCACCCTGACTGCCCAATGAACTTCCAAAGGACAGAAATACTATTTTATACTTATGTATACCTAACGGCAACCACTACAAAACTCAATGGGGTGCTGATTATTTCCTATTTTAAGGACATGGAGGAGAGAGAGTGGAGAAGACTGGATAGAGAAGGGGAGGTTATTATCTTGGTGATTCTACCCAATCCACCCTTAAGAGGCAAATGGTGTTGCTTGGGCATTGTACAACTACACAGAAATCTTCCAGCCATAGAAGGGACAAAATTCCCTCTTTCTACTCTAAGCAAAAAATAGTAACACATTTAAGGGATCCTCAAATGCTTTCTTACTCTGGTTTACAGAAGGTTCAACAGGATCTGTTATTAGATTGTTTCATATAAGAGGAATCAAACACAAGATAAAGATGGCAGAGTGAGGGATTTAAGAACATAAACTCTAAAACAAGATTGCCTGGGATCAAATCCTCGCTCTACAAATTTACAACCTCGAGTGAGTTACTTAACCTGTCTATGCCCCTGTTTCTTAATCTGGAAAACCAGGGTAATAATAATAGCACCTATCTCGTAAAGCTTTATGAGTTTTAAATGTACTGACAGTTATAAAGCACTTACAACAGTGTCTTATACAAAACAACATTGTGCATATTTGCTACCATTTTTCATGTCCCTATTCTCTTCTAACAGTGTCTTTTCTACTAAAATAGGGCTTCCATTCAGACTGCTTATCTTATAGCTTTGCATACCATGGTTTGGGCCGAACAGACCTCCTCACTGTATATAATATATATATATATATATATATATATATATATATATATATATATATATATATATATTTTTTTTTTTTTTTTTTTTTTTTTTTTTTTTTTTTTTTTTTTTTTTTTTTTTTTTTTTTGCAGAGGCAGTCAACAGAATGCCTTGCAGCCTGGCATAATGGAAGGAGTGTGGCAGACCTGAATTCAAGGGCCAGTGCTACTCCCCAGTATTTATGAATCTCAGTTTCTTTATTTGTACAGTAGAGTTAACAATACTTTCTTCATATCCTTATAAAAATTAGAAAGGACACAGGATAGGGAGCCTGGGTGGCTCAGAGGGTTAAGCCTCTGCCTTCTGCTCAGGTCATGATCTCAGGGTCCTGGGATTGACGCCCGCATCGGGCTCTCTGCCCAACAGGGAGTCTGCTTCCTCCTCTCTTTCTGCCTGCCTCTCTACCTACTTGTGATCTCTCTCTCTCTCTCAAATAAATAAATAAAATTTTTAAAAAATATATTTTTAGAAAGGACGCTGGATATAATAATCAACTGGCAAACAATAGGCACTCAATTAGTTATAGCAACTTTCATCATCATTGTCGTTATCATGAATTGGGTTTCTCCTGTGTTCCATAGAGTAACTTAACATACTGTTAAAACTTGTTTTTAAAAGATAGTTATTAGCTATATTCTCAAGTTTTTAAAGATTTCCTGCAAGTGTTTGCTGCTTCCATTAAGAAAGCTAACACGGGGGGTGCCTGGGTGGCTCAGTTGGTTAAGCGACTGCCTTCGGCTCAGGTCATGATCCCGGAGACCCAGGATCGAGTCCCACATCCAGCTCCCTGCTCAGCAGGAAGCCTGCTTCTCCCTCTCTCACTCCCCCTGTTTGTGTCCCCTCTCTGGCTATGTTTCTCTCTGTCAAATAAATAAAATCTTTAAAAAAAAAAAAAAAAGAAAAGAAAAGAAAACTAACACGGGCTCTATAAACACATTATCATGTAATCCTAATACCTGCTACCAGTTAACAAAGATCAAAGATGTACTAGAAAAACTGAAAAATAATTTTTAAACCACTTCATTGAGGTTTGATTGACATATAAAAAGCTCTATATACTTAATATGTACAACCCAATGAGGTGAGGGATAATTATACACCTATGAAACCATCATCACAATCTATGTCATAAACATATACATTATCTGCCAATGTCGCCTTCTCTCCCCTCTAAAAATAATTTTTGCAACCTGTTTATATTTGAAATAAATCCTGAAGTTTCATTATATTATATTTCATTATATTATGTTTCACTATATTACATAATTATATTAATTATATTATATTATGTGAAACATGTATTTAAAACTATTTTCAAAAGAGAAAGGCTTGGCTTTAGTAATATCCTAAAAATGGATATCATACTGTAGGCAGTAGCAGGCTATTTAAAAAGAAAAACCATTTTAAAATTCTATTTTAAAAGAAAAACCAAGTACCAGAGGAACAGAGTAAAAGCTTGTTCAAGATGTAAGTTGCCTACAGAAAACACTGTCATGTTTTCACTGTGGTGAAAAAGTAATTACTCAAAATCTTTTTGAAATGACAAGGGATTCGTGCCTTTGAAATCATTTTCTGAGTTTAAGAAGAACATTTTAGAAAAAAAATCATGACCAGCCTTACCCGCATTCAGAAGATTCAGTACAACCATGGCACATCAGACCTAAGGGAAACTATCTTAAAGGTAATTTTAGGACATTTGCTCCCCTTTACAGATTAGGTACTCAGGCCCAGAAAGGTGACAAAAGTAGTTCAAGGTCAATCGCTCGTCTCCTCTCCCATGACTGGTTTTTCTGGGCCAGAGTTTTTACATTTGCACCAACCTCATGAACCACTATATTTCTTCTTTGACTATGAACTTAGGCAACTCTGTGTCTGTGAGGTCAGTAAAAATAAATAAATAAATAAAAGGGCAGTGTGATGGAGGAATATTCTTTTAAAGTATTTTTATTTTATCAATGACTTTGACGATTTCGTCCAGGCAAAAAAAAATTATTCTCTAAGAACGATCTAGTCAAAACCAAATTTTTTGGTGAGGCTTAAAAGGCTTTGACCACTCTCACCAGAAGGTACACAATGAGTCTCAGCATCAAGTCAGGCGAGTTACGGGAAGAGCACCCAGAGCAGACTTGTTTCAGTCAACCTAATCTACATGGTTATGATGTATGTTTATGGAAAGCCCCATTATTCACAGCGACTCAAATAGAGCAAAACCTTCGCAGATGCTGGGGTACAAATTCTGTTCTCAGCCAAACCCACACCATCCCTGTTGATGCTAGTGGGCACTCTGCCTCCCAGAGGAAGCTAACCAGTACCCCATGTGAGCAGCTCAAAAATGGTTTTGAACAGGTGCTTCCACAGTTGCTTTTCAATTCCATCTTCTTGGACTTTGTAAAGCACTATCAGATACCAGAATTGGAAACACCATGCAAATATAAAACCAGATTTCCCCCCATTGTCCTGATGTAACTTCACTGGATAGTCCATCTTATACAGGGAAGCCACCTTCCTCCATGGATTATTCGGGGGAGGGGAGTTTTTAAAGTTAAAATTCCTTCATATGATAAAGCAAGTGACTTGCTAAAATTCCTGATATATTCCTGCTCACAGAGCATCCTAAGTCTTCTGAGAACAGGCAAGGGAAGTGGCGATCATCTCTCCAAGGCACCCCAGCTTCCTCCTGTATTTTCCTCATGATTATTTTCTAAATATGTAACTGTGAGTTATTTAAAATCTTAATTTCCTATTTTTCCCCTCCTATTAATTAACTATTGTTATTTCAGTGCTCACTAGCACATCTATACAACACAGGAAAGGAAATGAAACTCATCTATAATGAGACAATACTGAGCAAACATTTCATTCAGTCAATACTAGAGGAAAAAGAACCATAGAATAAAATGACTTTAGAGACCGTCGCTTTTTAAGATGCTTCTAGATGAAATGTGGGTTGCAAGGAAGAAAAAAAAAAACAAACCTCTGACTTTATTTAAGAGATACAGATATATGATTATTTAATAAGAAATCCATGGATAAATAGTTCAAAGTTTGGTGCAATGGCACAGCAGAGTAGTAAGGGGCCTACCTACCCTCTTTCGGTCCCTAGGCCCCAGGACCCTCAGACCGTTAGCTTTTCATCCTCATGCTTGTTTACACATGGAAGAAAGATGGTTGTCACAGTTCAGCACATCTCTTAACCCCCACAACTGCTTTCAAGGCAGGAAGCAGAAGGCAAAGAACAGGTGGTCTTCCAACATCTCTGGCACTTTATCTAGGAAAATAATGCTTCTCAGAAACCCTCCAGCAGACTGGCCCTTGTGTTGCATGAGCCAGGCCTAGCTGCAAGGGAGGCTGAGCAAAGTCCTATTTCATTTTTCCAGCTCTAGTCTATCCTGAGAAGTAGGCAGAAAAGGGCTGTTGAAATGACTACAGGATTAGCTAACCAAGAGTAACTGCTATAAGCGAAAGCTGTCTTAGTTGTAAGATAAGAATACTGAGGCCAGGGGCGCCTGGGTGGCTCAGTTGGTTAAGCGACTGCCTTCTGCTCAGGTCATGATCCCGGAGACCCAGGATCGAGTCCCACATCGGGCTCCCTGCTCAGCGGGAAGCCTGTTTCTCCCTTTCTCACTCCCCCTGCTTGTGTTCCCTCTCTAACTGTGTTTCTCTCTGTCAAATACATAAAATCTTAAAAAAAAAAAAAAAAAAAAGAATACTGAGGCCAAGAGAATTTAAGAAACTTACACTTAACATTTGCTGGGCACTAGTATATACTGGACCCACACACTAGCTGGTGACAAAGCCAAAGCTAAAAGCTGGGTCAGCCTGATCTGCATGCATGTGTATTAGGCCACCCTGTAGTCTGTTCAGTAGCGGAAGGGAGCAGGGTGCACACTGGGAAAAGAGGCAAGCAAGTTTTCTGTTAGAAATTGCTAAAAAAATACTCTATTGTTTGATTCTTCTTAAATAATATAGACATAAACACCTTTCTTTCTTTTTTTTTTAAATTTTATTTTTTCATTGTTCCAAGATTCATTGTTTATGCCCCACACCCAGTGCTCCATGCAATGCGTGCCCTCAGTACCCACCATCAGGCTCTCCCATCCCCTCTCACCCTTCCCTCCAAGACCCTCAGTTTGTTTCTGAGTCCAAAGTCTCTCATGTTTCATTTTTCTCCCTGAATTACCCTACTTCCCATTTCCTTTCCTTCTCCTACTGTCCTCTATATTACCCCTTATGCACCACAAGTAAGTGAAACCATGTGATACTTGACTTTCTCTACTTGGCTTATTTCACTCAGCATAATCTCTTCCAATACAGTCCAAGTTGGATATTCATCCTTTCTGATGGAGGCGTAGTATTCCATTGTATATATGTACCACACCTTCTTTATCCCTTCGTCTGTTGAAGGGAACCTTGGCTCTTTCCACAGTTTGGCGATTGTGGCCGTTGCTGCAATGAACATTGGGGTACATATAGCCCTTCTTTTCATTACATCTGTATCTTTGGGGTAAATGCCCAGTAGTGCAATTGCAGGGTCATAGGGTAGCTCTATTTTTAATTTTTTAAGGAACCTCCACAGTTTTCCAAAGCGGCTGCACCAACTTGCATTCCCACCAACAGTGTAAGAGGGTTCCCCTTTCTCCGCAGCCTCTCCAACACTTGTTGTTTCCTGTCTTGATAATTTTGGCCCTTCTGACTGGTGTAAGGTGGTATCACAGTGTGGTTTTGATTTGAATTTCCCTGATAGCTAGTGATGATGAACATTTCTTCATGTGTCTGTTAGCCGTTTGTATATCTTCTATGGAGAAGTGCCTCTTCATGTCTCCTGCCCATTTTTTGATGTGTTCATCTTCTTTTTGGATGTTGAGCTTGAGTAGTTCTTTATTGATCTTGGATACCAGCCCTTTGTCTGTAGTGTCATTTGCAAATACCCTCTCCCATTCTGTGGGTTGCCTCTTTGTTTTGTTGACTGTTTCCTTTGTTGTACAGAAGTTTTTATTTTGATGAAGTTCCAAAAGTTCATTTAATGGTCTAGTTTCATTCTTCTATATGTAGCTGTTCAATTTTCCTAGCACCATTTATTGAAGAGACTGTCTTTTTCCACTGGATATTTTTCCTGCTTTGTCGAAAATGATTTGCCCATAGATTTGTGGGTCCATATCTAGACTCTCTACTCTGTTCTATTGGTCTATTTGTCTGTTTTTGCACCAGTACCATGCTGTCTTGGTGATCACAGCTTTGTAAGCCTGAAGTCGGGTAACATGATGTCACCAGCTTTGTTTTTCCTCTTCAACAATTCCTTAGCGATTTGGGGTCTTTTTTGGTTCCATATAAATTTCAGGATTGTTTGTTCCAATGCTTTGAAAAATTTTGGTGAAATTTTGATCAGAATGGCATTGAAAGTATTGATTGTATATATATATATATATATATATATATATATATATATATATATATAGATTGTATATATAAAGTATAGATTTCTCTGGGTGGTATAGACATTTTAACAATGTTTATTCTTCTGATCCATGAGCATGGAATGCTCTTCTATCTTTTTGTGTCTTCTTCAATTTCTTTCATGAGTGTTCTGTAGTTCCTCGAGTACAGATCCTTAACTTCTTTGGTTAGGTTTATTCCTAAGTATCTTATGGGTTTTGGTGCTACAGTAAATGGAATCAATTCTCTGATTTCCCTTTCTATATTTTCATTGTTAGTGTGTAAGAACGCAACTGATTTCTGTGCATTGATTTTGTATCCTGCCACATTACCGAATTATTGACATAAACACCTTTCTACTAGATATTAGCATTGGTAAAAAGATGAATCAGGGAAGAAATTTTGAAGCTGGCTATTAGTAATATGTTGAGATCTATGATGCTTGAATATTAATCACAACTGTTAATACTGATGCATCCTTAAGATTTGGGGGGAATTGGATATAAATTTCTTCTATATCAGGTATCCACAAAGTAGTTGAGAAACTACCATCTGAGAGACTAAAAAATAAAAATATAAAACACTCAACTATTTTAGAACCTTTTTATTATCCCTGATTTCAGGAATGAAGAAGGTGAAGCTAAATAAGTTTCAGTGACTTGTTAAGTCTCAAGAAGACTCAATAACACAGTACAGATCAATGATCAATGAAATTTTTGTATGACATTAGGTAGTAGAGCTTAAGGCATACATTTAAGCAGAGTATATAATTTATTTTTCTGAAGCATGTCAACTCTGTCTAATTTCCCAGACAACTCAGGCAGGGCAGGGACATTAACCTGAATCACCTTTGGAATTCATCCCAAAGTTGAGACTATCTCCTGAATGACCTAGATAACTATAGCTATGGTCCTGTCCACTGTGATCCTATACATAACTTTACATGGAGACTTCTAATGACAATTGTAAATGGCTTAGTTAGTAGTTTACACATAGAAATGAGAGTTTCAAAATTATACTCTGGTCTGAATATAAGCAACTCCAAATTACCAACATAAGCTTTGCTCAAAATAAATGGTCACAATAAGCGTATCCAGCAAGGACACTGACACAGGTGCCATGGATTATGAGTGTCCTTAGATACTCCGGGGGGGGGGGGGGGGAATGGTGCCACCAGGCTATGGGCCTGGGAACTAAAAAGGACCAAGTCCAGGCCAGACCAGACTGGGAATAGGAGCATATGGATGGGTCTCTACCTCTGCTCAGACCTCAGGCAGTTCCCAAGATAATCTTGTGTAACTGCAAGCAACTATAGTAGCAAGGCATTGAATAGCCTTCTACTCTATGAAAAGTTTGCTCCTACCTTCAGCAGGGCTTGGACGGAAGGGAGATTTTATTCTCTTTCACCCTATTCCCTGACTACAACATTGTTCTGGTTTAACCAAGCTCATTCCTTTGGAGAAAGACAGAGGCCTCTTTGTTATATGCAGAGGAAACCCACATTAGATTTAGCATGGAGGTCCATTCTTACTAATTATGTCACCATGTAATTCTGTGCATATGAAAAGGCCTCGGAAAAATATTAATTTGTAACTCTGTTTTTGCCCTATTACATACAAAATTTTTTGTTCCTTAATTCATATTATTTGCTCTAAAGAGATACTGAATGCTAGAAACACAAGAGCTCTAGAGATGATCTATTTAGGCCCTTTAGTTCCTTGAGAACCTTTAGACCCTTAGTTCCTTTGACAGAACAGAAAAAGACACCCTGACAGTTCTAAGAAAGCAGCCAAGGCAGAAAGGCAATCCAGAGCTCCTAACTCCCAGTCTAACCTTCTCTGATTCTCTTATGGAAGAAATAAAGTGCTGCCTTCTCTCCTGTGGCTCAGTATCCAATCCTCTATCATGGGAGACATGCCCCTTCCTGGAAGCCACTATGTATCTTATTGTAAGAATCAGTTTTATAATTAACAACTGGTAAAGGTAAAATCATACCATACTTCAGGTATGTTATAGTATCATATGAGTTTACTAGGAAACCTTATTATTATTGTTATGGAAAAAATCATTTAGGGTTCCAAAGAATCAACTTGCACATGCAATTTCAGAATAAAGATATTTCATGACTAGCTTAAGACTATGAGCCCTACAGTATAGTTCTTGGAAAGTCTTGCCTCATCTCCATGGATTTATGGGTAGATTTTTCTTCCTGTTAAAAAAAAAATTATCAGGGTGCCTGGGTGGCTCAGTGGGTTAACCTCTGCCTTTGGCTCAGGTTGTGATCTCAGGGTCCTGGGATCCAGGCCCACATCAGGCTCCCTGCTCAGCAGGGAGCCTGATTCTTCCTCTCTCTCTGCCTGCCTCTCTGCCTACTTGTGATCCCTCTATCAAATAAATAAATAAAATATTTATAAAAAATTATCATAAAGTTTCGAGGAGAAAGACTTTTCCAACCACTTCTCTTTCTGTCTACCAAAGGGACACTATCCTGTGATGCCTGGAATTGCAGCAACCTCAGGCACAAGGCGATACAGAGGGACAAATGTTCCTGGATCTTTCATGACATCAAGCTGCAACTAGAATTCTTGTTACATAAATAATAAATTCTCTTATGGTTAAGATGCTGCTGGTTGGGTTTTCTGTTCCTTGCAGCTAAAGGCATTTCTTACATACACTTACTCAGCTGGCACAAGAAAAGGGTTTATTATAAGGATTCACATGGCTAACAGGGAAACAGAATCTCATAATGTTCTAATAACAGGGCCAGGCCTCACAGAGCCTGAACTGAACAGTAGTTCTAAATCCAAGGCAGGAATCTTCACTTGAAATTTTAGAGAGCTTCACTCCGGTGCTTGATTGTATGTATCTTTTCTCTGCCTCATATCTTTCACTTGCTCACAAATACTGTTTGCTTAGGGAATTTCAAGTCTGTATTAATTTAATGGTCTTTTAGCTCCAGGTCCCACTAGAAATCACATATATATACATATCTGCTGAAATCCTTCAGGATTTGAGGAATAAAATACAATTAACCAAATACATCTTTTCTGCCAGGCCATACAATAAACTACTGGCCAGTTTACAGATTACCTTCGGCATAAGTATTCTGTCTTGGACAAATCAACCATGCTTGGAGAAACAAGGTCACGTGTATAAAACTGAGCCACAGAAAGCTGCCCCTTCAAAAAGACTTCATGGGACATTGGGTTGGTCAGTCACAGTGATACATAGGGTCTAACAGAGCAGCACTTGGGAGCAGAAAGATGGAGATGCCAATGCCCTGTACTCTTATCCCTTATCTCTGCCCTTCTCCCACCACATTAGTCTGGTTCTAAGACTTTTTGTCTGTTTGTTATTACTGGAAACATTCCTGTCTCACACAAATAAAAGACAAGATGTCTCCAAATAAACTTTGATTACTGCTACTGGGGAAGAAGAAAGACAGACAGAAAAACAGAGAGAAATACAGGAAGGAAGGAAAGGAACGAGGGAGAGAAGGAGGGAGGAAGGGAGGAAGGGAAGAAGGAGGGAGAAGAGGCAGGATAGGTAGGGAGGGAAGGAGCAAGAAAGAAGAGGGCAAGAGGCTACTGTCTTTGACAGGCATGGGCAGGTGTTGATGAGGCACAAAGACTTGGCACATTCGCAGAGCTGTGAAGGAGTGAGGTCCAAGCCAGCTCCCAACTCAGCCCAGAACCAATGAGAATCGGAGGTGGTTTCATGCAAGATAGAGGTTTTAATGGATGACATAAACTAGACTAATCCAACAGGCTCCTGTGGTACAATCCTGCCCTAATAGAAAGCATTCCATGAACTCAGCCATACTGTGAGTCCTATCATTCTTCCCACAGCAATGTCACCTCCTTTCCCTGATACCAGCATTTATAATACATTTTTACCATACGTCTCATAAAATAGGCGTAAATTAATTCCATTCCCAATAGGGCAAAAATACCCAACTTAATGCTGAAAATAAGACAAACAATGAGAAAAAAACCCAGCCTAATGTATCTAAAAGTACAACTATGAAAATGGGATTTTATTCCATGACTACCAGAGGTTTCATGCAAGCATTTGCTTTGCAAAAAACCTTGGCTTTCATTCCTCTCTTGATTTTTTTAAAGCTGGTCTTTGAAAACTACACAGTAGGTAGTTGGCCCTTTTGATGTTTGGCACTGGTATAAAAAGGATGAGTTATTTAATTTTCTGCAAAAGCAACCAAACCTTTTCTGTATGTAAAGAGGCAAGCCGTTCAGGCATATGTGACTGTGCAGAAGTGAAAGCTTTTCTTCTTTGAAGGTTCAAAGTTAACATGTCAACTGATCCCAAGGAATTGTGCATCAGACCTTGAAATGTAGAAACTAAGCTAGGCAGCTTGAAGTGCTGGGTTAAAGCAATTATCAGGAAAATTAAGAGGAACTGAAGGACTGACTGCTCATAGTGGAAAACACTTTTTTTTTCTTTTTTTGTCTCCAATTATGTAGGTTGACTGTCTTCTTACCAAATAGAATGTTGGCAATCCAAAGGAAAATCAAAAAGGAGCTTAAGTTGGCTATGTCCATGAAAACAATACAAATTAGAAATTTTAGCTTGATTATGTGGGCAGGCTAGAATACAGGCCAGTGAAAAAATTTCATTTAGTATGAATGCTCCAGATTGGTCACTTGTATGGAATTGGGTTGATGTGTTGTGATAGAAGTCTTAATTTGTGTATAAACAAGGCCTGAGGGAAAGTGAATGTCATTCAACATATTTATTAAATGCTTATACGAGCTAGACTGTATGCTAAATGCCAAGAATACAGAAAAAAAAAGCACAAGCATCTAACAAAACTACTTCATGAAATAAATCCAAAAATCATGAACTAGAAATAAATTAAAATAGATGTTCATAGAGTTTATGGGTTTGGAGGATGATTAAGCACTTTGAGTTTCAAGAACTTTGTAAAGCCTCCAGTCCAGTTCAGTCCAATTTCCTTAGCACGGAACTGAAGACATTCTATAATTTGGCCTCAAATATTTTTCTTTTATTAACCCCTATTAAATCTCTCCAGCCCCATACCATATACTTTAAGGTCAACTCAACAGTTTTCAAATGTCCTGGAACTCTGTGGTTCCAGTCAAGCTATTCCTTCAGCCTAGAATATCCTTCCCTCCTTCATTCCTCATATTCCCCATTCTCCCTGCCACCGTTCTTTTTGCTGCATCACATATGATTGCTGAAGCCCACTTTTTTTTAGCCTAATTCACGCTAAAGCCTCCATGAAAAATAGCATTGATTCCTCTTCGTCACAACCGCTGTGCATTTTTCTGGGCTCTTGTTACATTTTGTTTATGCCTCTTGTGTGGTGGACACTGTTTATACCTGGCATTATAAACATACCTACAGCCCCCACTTAGATTGCTGTGTTTCTGAAGGTCATAATCTCTTTCATTTCCATAGTCCAGCTAGATCTACACAGAACAAGTATTCAACAAATGCTTATTAATGTGTGGAACTGAGTTGAAGGACAAACAAGATGCATGAATATATTCTCCTTAAATAAGCATAGCCAACAAGTGAAGTCAGGATAGTCTACAAAAACTCACTTATGCTTTTTTTTAGTATCTTTTGTTGTTTTCTATATCGGCCCATTGCTTTTTCCATGGGCTTCCACTCCAGACTTCTGTAATTCTTCTTTCTTTTTTTTTTTAATATTTTATTTCTTTATTTGACAGAGAGAGAGAGATCACAAGTAGGTAGAGAGGCAGGCAGAGAGAAGGAAGCAGGCTCCCTGCTGAGCAGAGAGCCAGAAGCGGGCCTCGATCCCAGGACCCTGGGATCATGACCTGAGCTGAAGGCAGAGGCTTTAACCCACTGAGCCACCCAGGCATCTCCAGACTTCTGTAATTCTTGATATTTCTCATTTTTAAAACTTATTTTTGTCCTGAACTACTCTTCCTTTGTGTCTCTATCTCTTTAAGGAAGTCAGACCACTTCAGGAAAGCATGGACCAGTATACACTGACAGAATTTTCTTATCAGAGCATGCCCTTGCTGAGACATGTCAAGGAAGTATATATTTTGAAAGAATGTTCACAACACTGTCAGAGGCAGTTTCTTTATTCCAGAGCACATATACCAGTTATACAAGGAGAGGCATGTGAACAGAGAAACTCAAATAGGGAGCTTCCCATTTGTAACCAAAACTAATTAGATCCCTAAGCTAATTTTAGCTAATTCTCCCAAAGACTAAAAGAGGAAAGCAAGGTCTAGGGAGAGGATTGTTTTATGTCAAGAACTACAAAAATTCAGGATAGAAGGAAGAGCAAGGAGAAAGAGTAGCAGTGAAGGTGTCCCTTACATGAATCAAGTTGCTTCTGGCTTCATGGACTTTAGAGGTTTTAAGGAGAAAGGTCGTCAACATTATTAACAACAGTTCAGAGATGGAATCATTCACTTAAGCAATTGTTCAAATAAATATTTGTTGAGCATCTACTATGTGGCAGGACTGTTCACAGACTGAGCAGGGCAGTCATGGTCTCTGCACTTGAGGAGCTTCCAGTCTAGTGAGGGGGCCAGATCTTAAATAAACAATTGTACAATTAATTGTGGGAGGTGTTACTATGGAAAAATATGTGGTGTTATGAGAATGTATCATGGGGTACATAATAATCTAGTCTGTGGGGTCAAGGAACACTACTCTGTGGAAATAATATTTAAGGGCCCAGAAAGACAAGAGGAAGACAAGTGGAAGTTTGCCATGTAAAAAAATAAAGAGAATTCATTTCAGGCAGAGAGATGTGAACATAGACACATTCCAGTCTGGAAGTCAAAATAGGAGGGTAGACCTGAGGGACTAGAAAAATAGGGTGTGGACTTTATATATTTTATATAATATTAAAATATATTTCTATAATATTAAAATATAATATATAATATTAAAATATCATATCATATTATATATATATATGTTTTCTGACTGCCTTCCCTAGCCAGGCTTTTGCATGATGTGTTCTTATAGTACCCATTCTCTATCCTCCAGAGTTCACAATGGTGTGTGTAAACAAGAGAGATTAACATCAATCTCCATTACCAAACCATAAGATCCACAAGGGTGAGAAACATTTTTTTGTTTCTTTCACTATTGTAAGCCCAGTGCCTACTACAAAACTTAGAATATCATATGCATGTAACAAGTATTTGTGAAAACAGTGAATGACCAAGTGAATAAATGATTGGCATAGGAGTAAAAACATGCTGGGTTCCAGTTCAGGTTTTAGCATTAACTTTCTATTGATCTTAGATATTTCATTTAAACTCTTAGAAATCTCCTTTTCTCCATGATCAACATTAAAATCAAAATCTCCAAACTCTTTTCCAATTCAAAACTCACATGTGTCCTATTCCCACAGGTTTTGGTTTTTATTCCTTTTCTTGTTTTCATATTTTCCACTGAGTAGTGTATGTTTTTCCCATTGCTTATTATTTGCCTGCCCACAGACAAAGCCCAGTACGCCAGGTGCTGCCATATAAAGTTAGAATTTGCAAGTTTATCAGATCTTGGTCAATGGAAACAAATCCTGAAGAGCTGGCCTTTCTTCTCCCCAAAATTATGTGGGTTATCAAAAGACAAACATCAAAGCTGATTACTTTACCAAGAGGTTCCCAGCCAAGTAGCACTTTGATTTGCTTTTACTACTTACATGCTAAGATAAAGCTAGTTAAAAACAAAATTCTAAAAGCTCTTTTCATCATATTTTTGGCTCTTCCAGTAAAACAGATTATCCCAAACTAATTAACCACCAGAAGGGTACAATGCTACAGCCTGCACTGAAACACGTACATGCACGGGATGGATTTCCAGCAAGGGACATTTTTTTTTTCTAAAAACTCATAGAATTAACATAATTCTATTTCAGTAGTTTATTAACATGTGGTCTTTAGAATGCCTATCTTAATAATGAATGTGTATAAGATAGCAGATTATTTACTATTGTATCTGAAAAGTATCTCAATTAATAACCTAAACATTCCTAGTAACAAGAGTTAAAATAGTTGACGTTTCCTCTCTACTGCTTATGACAAAAGAAGAAAATAGGTTGTGTTAGTTTTTGCACTAACTGAGGTCACAATAATATCAAAAACACAGACTTACAAGATGGGACCGGGGAGGGAAACAAACCATAAGAGATTCTTAATCTCAGGAAACAAATTGAGGGTTGCTGGGGGGTGCGGGAGGAGGGATAGGGTGGCTGGGTTATGGAAAAAATAAAAATTAATTTAAAAAATAGACTTATAATATTTTAAATGCCCAATAAATTCTACCATTCTTTGGGCATATAAAGCTTTTTTGGTAGATAACAAAATTATTTTGAAAGCTGGTTTGGAGTCCTCTGAAAGTTTGTTTCTATTTCTCCGAGTGCTTATCCCAGTGAAATTCAAGACCTAAATCTACAGCAGTTTACATCTAACATGTAACTGTGTACCTGAAGGAGTTCAAGCATATTCCAGAGAGCCAGTCCAGAAAGCAGAGGGGAGTATATCATACCTGGTCTTCAAACCTGCTTCTTAATTACTCTGCCTCAACCACTCACTCCATATGTGAGAGTAAAGCCTGTCTTACTTAATTCAGGATGATCATATTATGAGTATAGAAAGTAATGACTATTTTTGCTTTTTGCAGGAACCAAAGACAAGCCTTGGATGCACATTCTAGCAATATAATACAAAATACAGTAAAAGAGAGTGCTCAGATGGGACTTCATCAATTTTGTGAGAAGTGGTGACAAGTCATAGCTTAATAACAATGTGCCAAAAAGGATGATGTCTTAGCAAAAAAAAAATTTTTTTAAGTGGCATCCATCCTAGCAGAATTCATCTGTTTAGTCCAAAGGCAGATTTGTGATAGCCTGAGCAATTTTCTTCATGCCAAGAAAACTGGCTTTGTGTCCAATTGTTTTCTCATGGAAAAGGACTTTAAAAAAAAAATCAAGACAGTTTATAAATATTGATATTTCAAATGTTACATATTTCTCTTTTTAATCATAATTACAGATATATCCTTTTAAAAGAGTTTCATTGAGGGGCACCTGGGTGGCTCAGTTGGTTGGGCGACTGCCTTCGGCTCAGGTCATGATCCTGGAGACTCGGGATCGAGTCCCACATCGGGCTCCCTGCTCACTGGGAAACCTGCTTCTCCCTCTCTCACTCCCTCTGCTTGTGTTCCCTCTCTGGCTGTGTTTCTCTCTGTCAAATAAATAAAAATCTTTAAAAAAAAAAAAAAGAGTTTCATTGAGATATAATTCACATACAATTCACTCACTTATACAATTCAACTGCTTTAGCATATTCAAGGTCATGCACTCATATAAATGGAATCATATAATATGTGGCCTTTTGTGACTGGCTTTTTTCATATGTTTTTAAGGATCATCAACATTGCAGTAATTATCAGTACTTTACTTCTTTTAATTAAAGAATAACATTCTATTGTATGGATATAACATATTTTATTTATCCACTTATCAGTTGATGGCATTTGGGTAATTTTCACTTTGGCAATATTATGAATAATGCTGCTACAAACATCTGAATACAAGTTTTTACGAGGACATATGTTTCATTTCTCTTGGAGCTGTCTATAGCTAGAAACGGAATTACTAGATTATATGGTAACTCTGTTTAACAAATTGAGAAACTACCAGGTTGTTCACCAAAGCAACTGTACCATTTTACATTCCCACCAAAAGTGTATGAAGGTTCCAAATTCTCTATATCCTTATCAAGTGTTTTATCTGTCCTTTTAATTATAGCCATCCTAGTGCATATGAAGTGGTTTCTTGGGCATTTTGATTTCCATTTCCCTAATGACTGATAATTTTGAACATTTTTTCATGAGCTTACTGACCATCTCTATCTCTTTTTTGTTTTTTTAAAGATTTTATTTATTTATTTGACAGAGAGAAACACAGCAAGAGAGGGAACACAAGCAAGGGGAGCGAGAGAGGGAAAAGCAGGCTTCCTGTTGAGCAGAGAGCCTGATGTGGGGCTCGATCCCAGGTCTCCAGGATCATGACCTGAGTCGAAGGCAGTCGCTTAACCAACTGAGCCACCTAGGCGCTCCTGTATCTCTTCTTTCAAGAAATACCTATTTAGAGCCTTTGCCCATTTTTATTGCATTACTTGTTTTTTTGTTATTGAGCTGTAACAAATATATATGCATATATATTAATATATAAATATATATACTTAAAAGAACCTCAGTATGTGAAAATGCAAACTAACAATTCAATAAATGTATATTGGTCACTTTTTATGTGCAGTTTAGGGGGTGTGCTAGGTGTGCAGTGAGGGATAGATGCATCAAGATGCTTACAATTACTAAAAAAAGGGGGGGGATGCTTACAATTACTAATAGTGGGAGTGAGACACACCAGCTAGTAGAGGAAAAATAATATAAGATTAGAAAATTAGAGTGGGGACACGTAAGTGGCTCAATAAGTTAAGTGTCTGCCTTTGGCTTACGTCATGATCTCAGGGTCCTGGGATTGAGCCCTGCATCAGGTCCCTGCTCAGATGGGAGCCTGCTTCTCCCTCTCCTTTTGCCCCTCCCTGCCACTTATGATTTCTTCCCATCCCAAATAAATAAATAAAATCTTTAAAAAGAAAAGAAAATCAGAATTGGCCTCATGGGAAAGTTGGTGTTTTTAGTAAGTCTTTTAAAGCCGGGAGAATTTTGAAATACAAAGAGCTAGGGGAGGGCATTTCAGGCAAACAGAACAGCACGAGAGAAGGCAGAGGGGCACTGGTGTTTAAGGCATGATAGGGGAACAGTACAGGATTGCTGACCTACAGAGTGGAATGCGTAAAAAGCTAGATGATAAGGCTTAGAGAGGTTAGATGGGAATATATCTTGGAGGCTTAAATACCAGGTTGATGGGTCTTTGTTCAAATCCCTAAATCAGTGGTTCTCAACCAGAAGCAATTGGCTCCCAATGTAACAAATATTATAACTGTATTCCATATTGCAAAAATTTAAGTAGAGTCATGGGAGATAGACATTAAAAAAATAAAACTTCTAGGGCGCCTGGGTAGCTCAGCTAAACCACTCAGCTTTAACCAAAGCCTCTGCTTTCGGCTCAGGTCATGATCTCAGGGTCCTGGGATGGAGGCCCGCATCAGGCTCTCTGCTCTGCAGGGAGCCTGTTTCCTCTGCTCTGTCTCTGCCTGCTTCTCTGCCTACTTGTGATCTCTCTCTGTGTGTCAAATAAATGAATAAATAAATCTTTAAAAATAAATAAATAAAACTTTTAAAGACAAAAACTACATTTGAAAATGAAAATATATATGACATTTATGACTATTTTAATCCAATGGTAGCAGAATACACATTCTTCTCAGGTTTATAAGAAATATTCACCAGAATAGACTATACTCTGGGCATAAAACACACCAAAATAAAAATTTTAAATAGAAATCATATAAAGTATGTTCTCAGACCATAATGGAATTAAACAAGAAATCCTGAAATCCTAAAAAATCCTAAATATTTGGAGACTACACAAGAAATTTCTGAAGACTAATCATACTACATGTTTGTGATGTGTAGAACTGAAACTCTAACACACTGCTGATGAGAATGAAAAATAGTATAACCACCTTGAAAAAGTTTATTTCTTAAAAAGTTAGACATAGAGGGTGATTGGGTGGCTGGGTCAGTTAATCTTCCAACTCTTGATCTGGCTCAGGTCAAGGTCTCAGGGTTGTGACATCAAGCCCTGAATGTGGCTTGAGCTATGGCATAGAGCCTGCTTAAGAGTCTCTCTCTCCCTCTCTCTCTGTCCCTCTCTTTCTCCCTCTCTCTAAAAAAAAAAAAAAAGTTAGATATAAACCTACCCCATGACCCAGTCACTGCATCATCCTACATATTTACCCAGGAGAAATGAAAGACTACATCTATACAAAGCCTTCAACATGAATATTCATAGCAACTTTATTTGTAATTGTTAAAAACTGGAAATGATCCAAATGTCCTTTAACAGATGTATGGAGCAACAATTGTGATAAATCCATGCAATGAAATACTCCCCAGCAATGAAGAGGAATGAACTATTTCTATTAAGACTTTATTTATTTATTTGAGAGAGAGCATATGACCATGGAGGAGGAGCGGAAGGAGAGGGAGGAGACTCCCCACTGAGAAGGGGCCCAGGACCCCAGATCACAATCTGAGCTGAAGGCAGATGCTTACCTGACTGAGCCACGCAAGCACTCAAGAGGAATGAACTATTGATGAATGCTACAACCTGGGTGAATCTCAAAATAATCTCTGAGTTAAAAAAACCCAGATAAGAGCGCATATTGTATGGCTGCTTTATATAGCATTATAGCATTTTTTTAAAAAAGATTTTATTTATTTGACAGAAACACAGCTAGAGAGGGAACACAAGCAGGGGGAGTGAGAGAGGGAGAAGCAGGCTTCCCGCTGAGCAGGGAGCCCGATGTGGGACTCGATCCCAGGTCTCCAGGATCATGACCTGAGCCGAAGGCAGTCACTTAACCAACTGAGCCACCCACACGTCCCACATTATAGCATTCTAGAAAATGCAAACTAATCTATAGTAACAGAAAGCAAATGAATAGTTACCTGGGGGTGTTGGAATGGATAGGTTGGGGGAGGCAACTACATGAAATTTTGGGAGCGATGAATACAGAATATGTTCATTATCTTGATTTGTGGCAGTGGTTACATGGGTGTACATATATGTCAAAATTTATCAAGTTGCATACTTAAATATGTGCAGTTCATTGTATACCAGTTGCAGCTCAAGAACACTATTTTTATAATGTATCTGATGCAAAGACTCAGAAAAAATTTAATTTTTATAACATAAATATTTCTTTTGCCCTGAACCAAATTAAGGCATTTCCCAAACTAAGTGTCTTTTGGGGGTTAGTTCAGTTAGCTGTCACAGACCACTGAAATTCTAAAAGCACGAGTGACAACCTTACTTCAGGCAGTCTGTCTCATTTTATTTTGAAACCATGAATTGTTCTTTCAGTAAATATGTCTTAGTTCTCAGTGTAGCAGGATAAGAGCACAGAGAAAAAAAAAGCCTCAAAATAAATGACAGTAGGTCAGGAACATTATCTTCTTCTTTTTTTTTTTCTTTAAGATTTTATTTCTTAAGTAATTGCTACACCCAACGTGGGTCTCAAACTCACAACCCCAAGATCAAGAGTCGCATGTTCCACTGACTGAGCCAGCCAGGCATCCCAGGAACATTATCTTCTTATACAAAAGACATCACACTCCACTTCTACAAAAGTATTTTATATCTATACTTTAACTGAGAAGCTCCTTGTAAGTGTCAGCTCTTAAAGACAGAAATCACATCATTTCTGAGTGCTTCACAGAGGATCTGGGAATTAAACATACTATTTGATGAAAACAAGGATGTTCAAATCAAGTCTTAATTTTGCTCCAAAAATCTATTTAGTGATTTTGCAGTTGCTTAAAACAACCATGCTTCTAGGGCTCTAAAAAAAAAAAAAAAAAAAAAAAAAAAGAGCAAATATTACTTATTATCTTAGACACTATTCTGAATATCATGAGGTTCACTTTGTGTCACTATGTTTTAGATTCTAGGCATGTGGACCTTTATTTGTTTTTATGGCAGACTTAAGTACCTTTCCAGACTTTCCTTAGAGACTTGTTGATGACCTCTTTAGTCATGAGATTCTCAATCAAAGGGCAATTTACCTAGCACTTAACTTGCTTCAGACTCTCACCTCTAGATATCATTAATGTAATCACGCTTTAGGTCTATTCTACTATACTGAGAAGGAAGAGAGGAAGAGTAGTATATTTCATAAATAGTAAATTAGGTGGAGATATTAAGCAAAGCAATGCTTCTAAACATTTCTGGTTTTGCAAATAACACATATAACTTTTCTCACACGAAGAGCTTCTTCATTTCTCTCTTCCATGAGTTGTCTTTTCTTTCTAGGAACCTTTGATACAAATGTTCACTAAGAGGTACAATTAGAGCATTGTAAACTCTGCCCAGGACTTCAAACACTTTTCACTCTGAACACAGATTTAATATGTTGTCAGAACCTCTCATACAGACCTTAGCAGGGTGAACTCAGTGTCATTATTCTTCAATTTCCATGTATAGGTTCTTTCTCCCCACTAAAATCTGTGAATTAACTGAAGACAGAGACTACATCTGTCTCTTTGAGTCTTGATACTGAGCATACCTAACTTTTAATATTGTTACTTCTTTAAAAATCTTCTTTGGAAGCTAAATATAAAAAGGGCAGTAGGATTTTAGCAGATTACATCATCTCCCATCAATATGTACGCTTGATGACTAGTACTGTACTAGACCTGCAGGAAGTATGAGGATATGTCAAGTTGGCACAGAAGTCAAATGAGATCAGATTGAAGAGGGCTCCCTGTGCAAGTGTTAAGGGTATCTACTAAAGGTCTTTAACAGGAGGAGACCACAATGAAAGTTTTAGGAGGATTGGTCTGATGGAATTATACAGGGTGGATACATTCAAGGCAAACTAGAGACAAAAAGACTGAGTAGTTAAGGATTGAAGTTGTTTGGCTGTAGAATTAAGGCAGAAAGGAGTGGATGGAGGTAGCTCTGAAAAAAAGACAGACAACAATGGGTGGAAGGCTTGACAGCAGAATCACAGCATCAATTAGATGACTCCTAAGTATCTTTCCCTATTATTTTTATTCTTTAGTTATATATCTTCCTTCTTCCAAAATAAAATTTCAGGGAGTTTATAAAACTTCATACAAGATAATATACAATTTAAAATAAGTTGGTCACTAAGTTGGAACAAAGAAATAATAACGGTTAGAAAATAAGATAAAGCCAACAGTAAAGTTTTATACAAAATGCATACTGCAAGAAGTATACAATCCGACTCTTGATTTGTTGTATAAGTAATATAAAACACAAACCAATTTCTTAGGATAAGCCCAATAGTTTCTGATACCAAGAACAGACAGAAATTTCTCTCTGAGGGCTGCATACAGAAGGATATTGTGCTCTTTGATGAACAGTAACTATCCTCAATAATATTCTTAGAGTAAATCCATCCAGTCATGTAGGTAGTTGGTATTATAATGCTGGGAGGGCAAGGGGTTGGAGGGGGGAGTCAAAATCAGTGAGAGTAATGGAAATGAGAGGTTTCAAAGCAACAGGATCTGTTTTTTGCTGGTCTGGCTTCATTTGGAGATGGATTTTTTTTTTAAATCTCTGGATGTCATGTTCCTCAAAATGCAATCTATATATCATCAATACTGACTGGGATACCTAATTTAAAAACATAGATTCCTGGAACTTCCCTAAGATGTAATGAATCAGAATCTTTGAGGAAGGGGCCTCAGAAACTTAGTTGTGTTTCTTCTTTCTTTCTTTCTTTCTTTCTTTCTTTCTTTCTTTCTTTCTTTCTTTCTTTCTTTCTTTCTTTCTTTTAAGTTTCCCAAGTAATTCTGATGCACACTGATGTTTGAGAAACTTTGACTAGAACCAAGTTTTTTGGTCTATGTGTAGACTCATTATGGGGTGTGAAATGAAATCACTGAGGCATGATGAGCATTTTATTTATTTATTTATTTTTGAGACAGAGAGCATGTAAGCATGGGATGGGGGAGAGAGGAGGGAGAGGAGAGAGAGAATATTAAGCAGACTCCACACCCAGCTCATGAGTCTGACGTGGGGCTCAGTCTTACAACCCCAAGATCATAATCTGAGCTGAAACCAAGAGCCAGAGGCTTAACCAACTGAGTCCACCCAGACACCCCATGATGAGCATTTTAGGAAATGAAATACAAAACAGAATAGACGAGAATATATCCAGAACAGACTAGAAAATATATGCCCCAAATTGCAAGGATATGGAATTAGAATATTCTTTAATTGTGTATACATATTATATGGAATACATATAATATCATAAATGTTTGTATGTGTGTACATATATATAAAGCACAGTAACTATGATATATATATGACATCATTACATATATAAATATATACCTTATAGTCATGATGTATTTTTCCTATGAAAACCACTAGCTAGAGAATTCTTCAGACAACCTTCCTCTTGGATTGTTTTCTCCACTCCATTCTCCTTAAGCACTGAGCAGCAAGGAGTCTAAACTCATAGCTGTGAGAACCCTATAGCCAGATAGGTATCAGGTGTCCTAAACTGTCAGCCCTGCTGGGGCACGACTGACATTAGTGAAGAGCTGAGAAGTTAGACAAGAACTGGAAACTAAGTGGAAGTCCAGAGACCTCAAAGAACTTCCTGAAAACAGGCCCGAGTCCCCTCAAGACACAATTTAGGGTCCACCTAACACACAGGTGGAATGAGCAGGCCTGGGTTTATCCATGTCTGAACAGCTCTTCTTCTGCCTGACCACTTTCTCTCTTCCAAAGTACAACCTCCCTTCCTACTTAGTAAAGATTTGATCTTTATGGAGACAGGGACTTAAAGTTGAGCCATTTGATCCCTGCCTTCTCCATCTAGGAAGTACCCATATTTCAAGGCCAAACTGAAGTTCCATTTTCTTGGTGAAAACCACCCAGACCTTCTCTGGTTCCCATCTCTGAATCTCTACAACATTTATTTATTTATGATCACAACTTAACTTTTATGACTTCATGCACTCACTCAAAACAAATATTTATGAAGCCCCTATTATGTGTCAGGTTCTAGGATGGTAGAAAATCCTTACAGCTTTGAATTCCGCCAGCACCCAGCCAAACGACTTGCATGTAGTACATTCTCAACATACATTGTTCACTAATTGGCTACTGATATGCGTTTTTGCTTCTTACTTGTTTTTCTCCCCCTCTTTCTTTCTTTTTTCAACTGAGGAATAATAGATGCGTAGAAAGAACTTGAAAGTTTGGAGCAAACTGAGCAGCAGATAGCTGTGCTTATTTTCATACCTTCACAATATAAGGCTGCTCTTGTGTAGCTATGGCCTCCTCAAATCATATCTCACCAAATTAAAAACATTTATCAGGAATGTATCTGCATACATTCCAAGCATCATTTATCCTTAAAGACCAAATCAATTGAATGCATAATGAACTCTTTCATTTGTTTCAGTCTGATCCACCTGAGATGCCTAAATGAATACATAATATACTCACATCTCCCTAGGAATATCCTAAACCAAAAGCTAAGAATGACTTGCTTCTTTCTTTGTTAAAGAAGCTTTAGGAGTAAAAATATTGCCTTTATGTATTTTGAAGAATTAAAATATCTTCATGGAATGAAAAAATTTTTACTAAATTTCTGTGGTTGAATACAGTGTGGGTTTCTGTGGTATAAAACAGATAGAAAGCTGGATCCATTAACCCTCTTACAATAAAGCTTTTGAAATATACAATAATACATTTTAATTGCAGAAAATTTAGAAAACACAGATAAGCACAAATAAAAATTCTTTAACAAATTACCTGTAACCCTACCATCTATGAATAAGCACCTGGAATATATCCCTCTCAGGGGCACATGACTGGCTCAGTCAGTAGAGTATGCGACCCTTGATCTTGGGGTTATAAGTTTGAGTCCCATGTTCAGTGTAGAGACTTCTTAAAAATAAAGTCTTAAAAAATAGAAAGAATATATCCTTCTAGGTCTAACCTACAAAGTCTTTAGTTTAGCAGTCATTTATGTGAAATCTTTACTAGCCTTATGGATAGTCATCTTTGTTATCCAGCCATGGACAGAGCAGTAAAATCAAGTAGAAGGAAATAATGTGGATCAGGCCATCTTTGCAGAGAAAGTTCATTACTCATCTTTCTTAATGCAGCTATTAAAAAGGGGGAGAAAATGTTAAGAAAAGGTAACTTTATCACCAGGACAAGATACGCTATTATTGCCTTAATAACCAAATTACTCTGCCATATTACTTTCACTCAAAAATGTTATATGCTTAATAAGAAGTGCCAGGATGGGATGTGCTCAGCATTTTCACACTCATTTACTGCAATACCTCAGAGCATTATGGAATGTTCAATTGAAATGTGATTTTCCAGCTAAGTAACAGCTCTGCAAAGAGTTAGGGAAACTCAAACCCTAGATTTTGTCCTAGAGATTTTAAAGTGTAATGTTATTATGACTATCTCACATGCCAAGGTAAACTCAATAGTGTTAAGTTACACCCACGAGAATAGAGTGAAACTACAGTCACTCACTTACAACTGACTTATAACCAAAAACCCACAGGCTTAAACTGCTGTTTTAAAGGAAACGTAACTAATGTCAGCATTGGAAAGATGAAAGCAACTTGATCTCTGCATATTAATGCCAATATGTCAATGTATATCCAGCTATGATGACAATGTAAGAAGGTCGGGATAGCTAAGCATGGCGTTAAGATCTAGACCAAATAAAGTTTGATCAAAGGCCAAAGATATTGCAACTACCAATCTTGACCACATTCTGTTAAGCTGAATTATAATTGCACCCACAATTTATTTCCAGGTTCTCCAGGACACCCTGGCTAGTGCTCTGGAATTTTTACCTACCGGTTTAGGGATGGAGATATTTTAAGATACTAAGCCTGTAATAGTATATTTGTAGATAATTATATGTTGTGGGATGTATAATATGATTCCCTGATCTTTTGATAACACCAGGACTCATTGAATGAGAGCCTGAGTGAAAGCAGTAATTCAAAATTTCCTTCCTTTGTGATTTTTTGGTCTAAATCTCAGCATTACTTTTTCATTGTTTGGGCCTTATTGTATTAAAAGGCAGGGAAAGCCTGATAAGAGCAAAGGAAAGGCTTAACACGGTTTGGAGAAGGCAGCATGGACTTCCTCCAGAATCAGCACAGAGACCCACCCTAGGGGTCTGGAACCATGGGAATTTCCTACTGAAGGATGTGCCAGTCTATAGCTTAATTTTTACCATAAGATTAATGGGCCCTGAGGTATGGAACATTTTCTGACTCTGAATGAAATCAAATACCAAGAGTTAGAAGTTCGGGTGAATTTCCCTTTTTTATAGATACTAGTATATTGTCAAGGAGACCCACAGACTACACAAAGGGAGAAAAAAAATGTTGCTCCTACAACTCCCATGGACTGTGAAGAATTGAAATTATATGCTTGAAGACACAAGCAACAGCACAAAGCCTCAGAAGAAAAAAGAAACTCTACAGCAACTTTTGAAAATTGATGAGTATCACATATTATGCTCACAGGATATCCTATCCAAAAGGATTTACTTCTTTCAACCATCCTACAACTCACAGCTGTGATGGTCACATTCTTGAGGTGAAGCTATGTTCCATGTCCACTTAAGCCTGATCTCCCCATGGAAGCTGCCAACCACAAATATGCAGCCACTAGAGCATCCTCCCTCCCCATCAAACTATAAACACTTGGGATACTGCTTGATTTATTTAAGGGTAAGTGATTCTACTAGAGAAGTGATTCTCAACAGGGGCTGATTTTACCTGCTAGAGGAGATTCAGCAATATCTGGAAACATTTTTGATGGTCACTGCTGGGGGTGAATGGTAGAATGGGGGTGTTGCTACTGGCATCCAGTAGGTAGAGCCCAGAGATGCTACTCAACATCCTACAAGGCCTAGAATGGCCCGTACAGCAAAACAGTATCTTGCCGAAAATGTCAATAGCATTTAGGTTGAGATACTCTGAACTAGAGTTTGGGGTTCGTTTTGTTTGTTTGCTTATTTCACAACTGCTCCATGCAGCTGGGCACATATGTGGCTGTGTAAGGATGGGATAGAAATGTATTTTTTTGTTCCTTAATTTCTCCACCCCTCAATACCGTCTTCTCTACCTTAGTATAACTGGTCACCATTCTGCTTTCACCTAAATCTATGACTTCTTACTGCAAGACACAAAGGGTTACTTTTAGCACAAAACAAATGTTTCTCTTTTTCAGGAGCCAAATGGTCGGTGCTAACTTTTCAAGCGTCTTCAACTATTTTGATGAATTGAGGCTCTTTAGCTGGTGAAGAAAAACAGCATAGATAATGGTCTCTGCAGCTGTTGGGAAGTTTGTGTGTTATGTATTTTTCTGTCTAGATTAGCTGCCCTGGAGACATTAATTCACGCACTTGATCAAGCAAAATGCCTCCTTCTTAAAATAGGACGGTCAAAGAAACCAGATCAACCTGGAAGGAAATGTGAAACCGTGGGAAAGAAGATAAGGCTGACAACCCAATCATCTCATTTTCAGAAGAATCAAAGACTTGCAATGCCAAGGCCACCTGCTGAAGTCCAGGAAAAGAAACAATGGAAGAAGATAGAAATACTAATGAGGATGCAACGATAGGTTAACCTAGAAATGGAAGTTGGGGGGCCAAGGAAGACCACATTCTTTTCCCAGAGTTACCTCATAGCCATCACCCCAAACAGAAGCATTGCCTGCCCTCTTTTGAAAGCACCAAAGGATAACCCATATCCTCCCTAAGTTATACACATCACAGAGCTGACTGCCCAACTGTAATCAAAAGGAAGATGGCTCTATTTCCAGGAATGTTCGAGTCTGAAAGCAGAGTAGCCTAGATGACCTGATACACCCTTATCAGCTATTACCCTTTGACATAGAGCAAAACTGCATTCCAGGTATCTGTGTTACACAGAATATACTAAGAGGAAAAAAGCCAAGTCTTTACCAAAATCTATATATCCATATTTGGGGAGTGGATTTGAACTTATCATCAGGCAGAATGACATAAAGGAGGATCCCTTGCTCAAAATAATTTTTCCACTATCAAAATGCCTGAAAGTCCACCATTAAACATTCATCCCTCCTTGCTGCTTATACTCCAGCTACATAAGGAGGTATGGTTTTTCCCACTTCAGGATATCATTTCCTGCTCCCATTCCCTTTAACATGGTATCCCTCACCCTCATCCCCACTCTTACCTTCCCTTTCTTCAAGGTTCTGCTCAGATGTCATTTTTAGGGAACTTCCCTTTTGACTTCACCCTCACCTCTTTCCTTTTTTTTTCTTTTTTTTAAGTTTTCATTTAAGAAGTCTTCATGCCCAACTTGGGGCTTGAACTCAGGACCCCGAGATCAAGAGTTGCATGTTCTGAGCAGCTAGGAGCCACCACCCCCATCTCTTTCCTATGCTTCTGTAATAGCCAGCTCATAGCAGCGGCAGCATACTTAAGGCATTTGCATATCTATTCACATTCTCAGTGGCTATCAAATGTTTAGTGAACAAAATATTCACTTGAGGTATTTGTTATAAATACAGATTTTCTTTGCTTTGTACAGAGATTTCAAGTCAATGATTATGGAACAGGCCCAGGCGATTGCATTTGTAAGTAAAACCCGTCCTAGCAATTCTGATGCTAGTGCCCGCCAAGAACACTGAAGAACCCAGGCTTATCTGTATCCTTGACACTCCAGGCTGGAAGCCATCTCTAATTCATCTTTATACCCCACCCACTCTAGGAACAATCCATGGCACAGGGAAAGTCCAGGCTTGAATAAGGTTATTAAATAAAGGAATCCTGAAACATTTCTGCTTGAAAAAACAAACATCAAATCAAATCTTAATGTGGAGTAGTTTAGAGTGCGAGACTAGGAAAAGACATCAGAAGAGTGGTGGAAAATCCCTGTCATCAGATTTCTAGTTGCTTCACATTTTGCCAAGAAACATTATTTTAAGTCTCCCCTGCACTCTCAGCATTAACCCTCATTACTGAGCTTCCCCTCTGCCACCATGTCTAGTGTTACACCAATCTACTCCTTAAAGACTTTTATACTATCTTTATACTGCATCCCATATCCTTCTAGCATTGTAGTCAGAAAGGTGTGCTTTTGTTAAATGCCTTCCTGTACTTTCTCATCACACATTCTTAACTGGTAGTGCCCAGCCTGAGACAAAATGTTTTAGAACTCAATTTGAAAGAAGACAAAAAGAGGGTTTCATAATATCATACCATTTTCAGGCAACTAAAAGTATCTGTATTTGTGCAACTAATAATATCAAGAAGGGATACAGATCTTGGTTTGTAAGGAAAAGTCTTGTATGTTCTTTATTTGGTATAGATGTCACCTACATTAGGAAAGAAAAAAGGAGTGTATGTGCACCTATGTGGGTGTGTGGTTAAAAATGAGCTAGGTGAGAATTTTCTAGTTTCCCATTAGAACAAAATGGGGTTTATTCCTTGTTCTGGTGTCCCTTATCCTGGTTCAGTGGGAGCTAAATATGTTCTTCACCCAACCCTCAAGGTTAAAAAGTTCTGTATTATTGGAATGTTATATTTTTTTTCAGGCTGTTTGATATTAATGTCTTGATTACCCATATAGCAATGTAGCAAAGAGTTTCATTTTGGGAGGTCTTAGTACCATATGTCAATAAATACTTAAGAGAACACTCCTTTATGTCTCCAGCACAGCATGTGTGCGTGCACTCTCACACTCACTACACTCTACCCAAACATTCTATCTAAAAAGTTTTCCACTTAAATATTTTTAATAAACATTTTATTTTGGGGGGCACCTAGGTGGCTCAGTTGGTTAAGTGACTGCCATCGGCTCAGGTCATGATTCCGGAGACCCAGGATCGAGTCCCACATCGGGCTCCCTGCTCAGCGGGAAGCCTGCTTCTCCCTCTCTCACTCTCCCTGCTTGTGTTCCCTCTCTGGCTGTGTTTCTCTCTGTCAAATAAATAAAATTTTAAAAAAAAAATTTATTTTGGAATATCTCAGATCTACAGAAAAGTTGCAAAGAAAGCATAGAGAGTTCTCATATACTCGTTATCAATTTCTCCTAATGTTAACATCTTACATAACCCTGGTCCATTTGTCTAAAGGGGGGGGGGGTGACAAACGGCAGCTGTTTGCTGGCCAAATCCTGCCTACTGCTTGTTTCCTAGGGCCTGCAAGCAAAAGAGAGTTTTTATGTTTTTAAATGGTTGAAAAAAAAAATCTAAAGATTTCATGACATGTGAAAAGAATATGAAATTCAAAATTCAGTGTCCATAAATAAAATTTTATTGGAACACTGCCAGCCCATTCCTTTAGACTGTCTGTTGGGGCTTGATCACTATTACAGCACAGCTGAGTAGCTGCAGCACAGATCATAAAGCCACAGATCCTTAAGTCTTTACTTTCTGGTCTTTTACAGAAAGTTTGCTGACTACTTGTCTAAGCTAAGAAATTAACATTGTTGTATTACTATTAACTACAGACTTTATATTACTAGTTTTTCTGCTAATGTCTCAGGATACCTTTTGCAACACAGTGCATTTAGCGAACACTTTCATGAGCTGAACCTCTATTCACCCACCAGGTGTGTCCTTTGGAAAGGTCGTCCTTTGGAAAATATTCCTGCCTAACAGATGAATTTCTGCTGACCACTTGAACAGGGTTTGTTTCTGTTGTTTACATGTTTTACACAATAGCCAAACAATTTAATACATCTGGGCCAGGAAAGCATGAACTTGAAGATGGAGGAAGAGCTGTTTGTTCATAGTCCACACGCTAGGCCAAGGCTGGGCTTCAACTCAAGCCCTCCAGAAGAAAGGGCTTCCAAGGTTCCCCCTCGTAAGAAGTGAGGCCTTCCCCTGGTCCCACGCAATCCCAGCCCCAGCTCCCCGTCCTTTGTTTCCTCTTCCCCCAGCCTGGCCTGTGAACAGTACCGCTCTCCCTTTCACCCAGCGGCGGAGCCTTTCAATGGGCTCCGCAGGCCCGGGCAGGCGGCGTCCGGTTGCTGGGCAACGGCCTGAAAGGCAGCACACGTTGCCGCCAGGGCCAAGACACATCCGCACCAGCCCGTCTGCGCTGCGAGCCTGTGGCCTGATTTCTTCCCCTCCATTGTTGTAGCTCACACAAAAGGCTACAACTCCAGTGTGGTCATGGGGCCTGCAATGAATTACGCGCCAGGCCATTCTTTGGGCCAGAGTCTTTGTAGGCTGGGTTGCTCCCCTCCCAGTGCCAGAACTCCCGGCCTGTCACACGAAGGCTGAAGCGCATCTCAAGCATCTCAAGCGTGGGCGAGTTCCCCCCATCCCTCCCTCTGCCACATCCCCCCACCTACCGCCTTTGTTCTTTTCAGCTGGCCGCCAGGCCCCGGTTTGCCTTTTGGCTGGTATGAGATCACTCCGGCGGCGGTCTTGGGCATTCCTCCCCACTCGCTTCCTTCTCTCTCAAGTTAAGCGCCCCATATACAATCCCAGGCCTATTCGGTCATCTTTTCTTATCTCTTTCTCAATCGTCCCCCACTCCCCCATCCCTCCCTCTCGAGTTTCTAAGGCTGCTGTTGCCATGGAACTCAAAACAATTTAAGAGATCAAGGGAGCTTTTCTATGGTGTCTGCCAAACTCCCCAAACTTCAGAGACTAAAGTCAGCTCAGAATGCTTGGGATATTCCAACGCTCCCCTCCCTCCAGTCTGAAGAGAGTTACATTTAATTCACCACCCTCTATACCCTGACCCAATGTTCAGCATTGTGTTTGGATTCAGGGAAATTCGGTGGTAAATTTGGAAGAGAAATTTTACCTCGTGCTCAGGAGCAAATTGTATGTAAAAGCTGCAAGGGGTCTCCCTTCAAAGGAAAAGCATGTCACTTTATGAGTCTGTTTGTCTTCCACAGCATAGCATGTGTGGAGAGCCTTACATCAGCTCTTTGATACCAGCTCTTCTGTGCTGAGGGGGAAGTGGGTGAAGGCAACACTATGCTACCTGGCTTTTTTTTTTTTTATATGTTGTTATCAATGTGAAATGCCTGTTATTCAGCAGGGTTCCCAAAGGTGGGCTCCACCCATAGCGCATCCACAGGCCAGGGCCAAGGCACAGGAACTGCTCCCATATCTCAGTGCACTGGCTACTGCCCATGCGGGAATGGAAGTGTACCTTGCACATGCAGCCCCCTGCCACTCTCCGTGTTTTCCTCGCTATTCCGGCTCCTCCACCCAGGCACAGTGAAATGAAGTGAGCCATGAAAGGGATCCAAATATACAGTAATAACTTATGTTTAATACAGAACTCATGATGGGAGGGAGTAAAAGCCTCTAAGCCTTGAATCTATTTCAATTTTTTTAGTTGACCAATGTCAAACTCCAGTTACCTTAAATCAATCAAGCAGGGGGTGATGTGCAAACATTTGTCAACTGATAGGGTACAAGCACTGATCCATCAGAACAGACACCTAGCAATGGGCATGAACCTTGAGTGGGAAGTCTGTACAGGTGCAAGCCAGTGGAATACTACTGCTGACACGCCCTGGGATCACAGCAGAGTAGAGGCAAAGAGAATTCTAGAAAGTAAAACATTATCTTTTCCTCGAGGTATTTGTTGGATTGTTTTTTTTTTTCTTTACAGATTTATTCTTATTTGAGAGAGAGAGAGAGTGAGCAGTGGGGAGGGGCAGAGAGAGAGGGAGACAGTCTCAAGCAGACTCTGCACTGAGCACAGAGCCTTATGTGGGGCTCAATCTGATTACCCTGCGATCATGACCTGAGCCAAAATCAAGGGCCCAATGCTTAACTGACTGAGCCACCCAGGCATCCCTTATTTGGTTTTTTTAAAAGAATGAACTAGCATACATGAAATGATACCAAGTGATAGAGGACAATAAGATTAACTATTCATAGCCTGGAATTTTCCCTCAGTAATAGTAATAACTAAACTTTCACAACAACTCTATGAAATTAATTAGTACTATTATTATCCCCACTTTACATACGTGGAAATAAAGAATCATTAGGGACTTCCTCCTCCAGCTTTTGTATATGCAAGACAGACAGAAAAAGAAGAAGGGAGACACTTATTAATTGCCCACAATGTTTCAGGTATGGTTCCAAGCAAGATAGGTCATGTATACAGTTGACTACACTTTAGAGACCCGGATTTAGTAGCTGTATGTACAGGACAAATAGGAGGGAGAAAAAGCTGCAATCAAGGACTCTGATTAGAAGTTTGGAAGAGTCTAGTTCAAAGACTGCAGGAAAGAAAATAGGATGATGGTAGTAAACTAACTTCAGTTAACTAGAAAATTGAGGGGAGCAAATACAGTATAAGTATGTTTTTAAAGGATAAGAGAATAGAGATGTCAGGGGGGATGGGGGAATCTCTGGAAGAAAGGGCCCCAAGCCTCAACCATAGGCCAGAGATGACAATTGTGTAACAGGGACTTCAAGACAAGGAGATGAAGAAAGAAAAGAAGTGATGTAAGAGGCACTTGGGAAAGAAACTAAGCCACTGATTTATGTGGGGGGATATGAGTCAAAGAAGTAAAAAGTGAGGGAGGTTTCAAATTTCAGAAGTTTGTTGTAATAAACAGCTCCCAAGTGGACTCCAAGAGTTAACTCAGCAACCCAAAGTGATTAACTCACCACAAAGTAGTTTATTGCCAGATAACCTGAACCAATAAATAAATATTAAATTATTTTACATTATGTAAAACAGTGCTAGGCATACAGCAGAAACTAACTGAATATTTATTGATTGGCCACTTAAATAAATTGAGAACCAAGATATATATAAATCCTAAACTTTACTTCAGATTAATGTGTTTTTAACTTTCTGCCCTTCTGACTACCTGGAGGCACCTGAGGCACAGAGATGCAATAGAAAGGATCAAGGACTTAAGCTCTGCCTGTAGCTTGGATGTGACACCTTAAAAGGTCATTTAGATCCTCTGCACTTGAGTGTCCTTGCCTGTTAAATGCTGAGATCAGACTAAATAATCTAAAGATGAAAATCCAAATTTCACAAATATATATATCCACTTAAATTTTGGAAGAAAAATTAATGAGGCATTTTGCACTGAGCAGAGTTTGACCAAAGCCAATAGAAATGCATTTCACGAAATAGTAAAGAAGACAATCATGGCATTTCTAGGCCTTTTGCCTATAAGAATCCTGGCAATTTTTACTAGTTCAAAGGGACTTTCCCATCAATTTGGATTCCCATGATTTCACACTCATGGAAATTTCCTCAGAGAAGCAGTTTCTTTGGCAACTTCATGCTCACGATCATCTTAGTATCAATAGGAGCTCCAGAGACATGTCAGCAGGGGAATAGGCCTCTCCTGGGTAGTGGAAAAAAGGAGCTGTCTCCTTTTATTACCAAAAATAAATACAGAAGACACAAAAGATTTTTACTATACTTGTCACATATGGTAAAGTAAGTCGTAGATGAAACTAAAATCTCCTCCATAAAACAAAAGGCTTTGTGTGTGTTTCAAAGGCACTTTATGTTACATAACATGGAATTAGCTCTAGCTCCAGCCCTTTGAGCTTTGTGTACACTGTATATAATAAATATATTGTCTAAAATGAAAGTTTATTGAATTCTTTCTTATATTCACCCTTTCCAGAAAATAGAACACCATTTACAAAAGAGCTGAAAGGAAACATTTGGCGAGAGCTTGTCTATAAACAATGAAGTGCCTTAAACAGTGAACAGTTCCAGCAAGTTGTACCACTGGTCAAACTCATCATACTTTGGCTTAGTATTTGCTGTATTTCTAAAATCTAGACTTAGCTTTGATTCATTACTGTCTCCTTAGTCCCATGCTCTTCAGAGTATGTTCCATGGATCAGCTGCAACAGCATCATCTGGGAGTAGAAGTGCAGAACTGTGAACCCCACCCAGACTTACTATGCCGGAATCTGCATTTTAACAATACCTCAGGTGATTTTTATGCACATTACCAATGGAAAAGCGCTGCCCTAGTCCATAGCTTCCATCCAGTAGACATAATGCTTAAAAGTGGCTTGACTATTTTGAATGGCAGTTTTCCTTTCTGGGGAAAAAAAACTGTTCAAAATGGGACTGGACCCTAACGAGTGACAGAGAATAACAAATTATAGTATACCATCATTAATATATGAAAATGTCAGCAGAGACCAACTATCAGTGAGGGTAACTCTGGGGCCCCTCTATCCACAGTCTTTTGACACAGCCTTCCTATGACCAAACACGCACTTTTGAAAGATGACTGAGGTTAAGAGTGCAATCTGGCCACAGAAAGGAGAAAAGCTCGCTGACCCACGCTGGCCTCTGACCTTGACCTCATTAGCTAACCAAATGAGCTAACTAGCCAGGGACATCAGAGAGTATCATATGTTGATTAAGTCAAAGCACTAGAAAAACCAGCGAAAGATCAGTTATTGAGATGTTTCCACCATGATCACCCAAATTTTTAACATAATATGAGAAGCATATACACAAAAGGAAATTCAATTAATCAATTCTGGGAAATATACAAATATGCAACATTTCTTTTCTTTCATAGCTCTCTAGTCTTTCCCTTCAAAGCACTTAAAATAAATTATAATTACAAATTTATGCTTATGTTTAGTCTTTTATTTTATAATCATTCTATCACTAAATTCCCTAAGAGTAGAAACCCTCTTCCTTTGGTTCACTGGATATTTGACAAGATCCCTGGCACCTACGGGAAGGTTTAAGAAACATTTGTTGATTGACTAAGTAAATGAATAGTGAATGGGAATCATCTTCTAAAACAAAGCCTACCTAAACTACTTTATAACATTCAATAATTATTGAATACTCTATTATGCTAAAGATTGGATATACAAATTTTCCCTGTTAAAACCTTACATTCTAGTGGCAAAGATAGATTTATAATAACATTAATGTCTAATATTTCAGTCAGTAACTTGCCCAAGGCCACACATCTTGTAAAGGTACACCTATAAGTGAACACAAGCAGTCTAGCTCTTAGCCACATTCTTAATAAGCCATTTGGAAACCTGCCTTTTACTAAGCCATGAGAAGTGATCAGAGAGGTATGTACAGAATCTACAGAAGCAGAGGATAGCCAACTAGTTCCAAACCCAGCCTGTGCTCTTCAGACAAGCTGTTTCACACTTTTCTAGTTATGAGAGCAAGCATTCAGTACCTAGTGAAGGATTCCCTAGAAAGGTCTATGTGGTGGGTACACAGTGCAGCTCAGTGCTTCCCTGGGGATGGAATCGGCCCGGAGTCAGACTCATCTCCCCTCAGTTGCTCTTTTCAGCCTCAGTAGCGACAGGGATCTCAGTCCAATAAAAACACCTATTAACCTACACTGTGAACTTGGTGCAGGAATCAAATGGTGGCTTCAGTGGTTTAATGAATTCAGAGGAAGTGGGAACGGGAGATCAATGACATCCAGATTCAGAACACAGCAGGACAGACACTCACTCACCCAGGGACAATAAATACGCGTAACTGTTTCCCCTCTTGATCACCTCTCCACCTTCATTCTCCCCTTCTCTCCACTCTGGGGAAGGACCTATCTTCTCCAGTCTTGACACACCATTAGGGTCTTTCAAGTGGAATCACTTCCTTTAATTCCTGATAGGTTGTGAGTGCGACCTCAGGTTCCGCTTCATGTGTTTCAAGCTGAGATACCATCACAACTCCCATTTCCCTTCCAAGGCTTCACAAATTACTCTGTTGTGTGGATTACATAAAAATATAACTCTCAGTTCCTCGAGGTAGTTCAACAGAACTTGGGATTTAGGAGAAATTATGCATTTTGGCGCAATTTTTAAATAACTTGATTAGACTAGTTAAGTTCTAAAAGGGAAAATGCCATTCAAGTCTTTTGTGATGCAGCTATCTATAATTAGTTCCTTGGTCACTGACTCAATAAAACAGGGACCTTCTTCTAAAGGATAAGTCATCAGAAATAAAAGAAACCTTCTACTATGTTAAACATTACCTGGTATAGTTTTGGTACACTTTACCTCATTCTACTTTCTGCCTCCCCTTCTGGATAACTCTACCTGCCCATGTTTTCTTTGGTTTCTCTTTTCTTATTCCTCTTATACTTAGAAGGCACTGAAAATCTCTTCTAATAGTGATTCTACTTAGCCCATGGGTTTGGTTGCATTCCCTCTTCCCTTTTTTCTCATACCAGCCCTTCCCAAATTCTTTCCTCTCTCTACTTCCCCTCATTTGCATTCTTTTCCTACCACCACAATTTGTCCTTTCCCCCCCCCCTCCTGTGTACCTGGATGGTAAAAAATCAATAGCAGAGGGTGAAAGTATTTTTCCATGTGCCATTATATCTATCTCTATTCATTCTGCTTTATGGATATGTTGTCATGGAATCTAGTCATTCCTTGGAAAGCATAACCATTGGCTTGCAACTCAGTATTAACAATCTCCATGATCTCCATTGTTTTCAAAATATAGCATATCAATTTGTAGCCATATCAAATGGAACTAACAATCAGAGTGAAGGTGAGATAGCTGTGAGTTCAGCATCTTTCCCTGCAGTGGCCTGGAATGAAGGGAGCCAATTAAGTTAGGGTGAGTGGGAATGGGCAGGGGACACAATGATATTAAATATTCTTATTAAAGACCAGTCTGTTTCTCTCATTTGCTCTGCATGGCCTATCAACAGAACCTGAGAGCTTTAAACTCGACACGAAAAACTAACAACATACCTGTGATTTTCCAGCCATGTCTAGTGTCTGTGTACCTGAAATATTATTGTTCTACTCCTCATTTCGGACAAGAATTACTTACAGTGTGTCACTGCCCACGGCACAAAATTGAATACGAAAACTCAATGAAATTTGGTAGAAATATAAATGTAACCAAACAATATTTCATTATTAAACTTATACACATGGTATGGCCTAAAGAACTTTAAATACTGGAGTAATGTCTTCCTAAATTTAACTTTTAACTAATGCTTGCGAATAAGAATAATCCTGTGTCCACTATACTTCAATAGAAATTTAAAAGTTAAAATAATTAAATCTATTCAAAGAAAAAAAAAGAATCTTAAAAACTACCTTAAGTTTCCATTTTCTTCCTAACCAACAGTGCTGTTACCATGGTTCAACTCTTCAGCCCACTGAAGGCATAAACAAGAATATCTGGTAATTTTACTTTCATTGTGAAATATCAACATCATTAACAGTCAAAGGAAGTATGGATGAAATAAGTACAGTTTAGTGAGTGGACTGAGGCGGTGTAGCACTGATATGTCAAGATTTCTGCTAGTAGTTTTTCCAAATCTATTACCTTATTGACATAAAATATAATTGATAATTTCCTATGCATGTTGTAACAAAGAGAAATCAAGTTGGAAGTTTGTTTCTTCCAAAGGTCTTCTGCACTGTCACTGTTCAAAACAAGGTCTCTTTCAACAAAATGCCCACATCCGATGAGTGATGTTGAAATGTTAAGTGATTTGTAATTCCTAATAATAAGTTTCATTTTTTCAATCCCTTTCTGCCCTTTAGCATCCTTCAAAGCTTTAATGATTCATACAATTAAGTTATAACTCAGAAGGAGAACTTACTAGAAATATAATCTACAATATAAGAAATATAGATTTTTGTGTTAAATCAAAGCCATTTAATTTAAAGACAAAAGGTTGGAATTGAAATTGGGGGATCCTGGGCCTAAAATAAGAAGTGCTTCTGATAAAGAAGTCGGAGATGTGTGAGAGGACAGAGAACCACACCCCAGAGGCCAAGGTCAAGATTAATTCACTTTCTAACCAAGACAGATGAGAATCATTGCATAGGAGCCCACTGAGATGAGGGCTATGCATCAAGCCTTGATGCCTATGGATCTCAAATGCTACGAATGGTCACTGAAAACTCATCAATTCCATTTCAAAGGGGGCAGTCTTAATGAACAAGGTGCAGGGCTCATGCAATAGCGTAGTTCAGACTTGGGGGACTTTCTGCCCAGAGAGTAAACAGTGTCAGATTCCTGCTACAAACAAAACTACAAGGGAAAAGAAAAAATAAAACTGGGTTTCATCTTTGCAAAGTGTGTTGCTATTTTGTCATCGGGAAAGCACAACCGCCCCAGCTGACACATTTGGAGGATGCCCTGCTGTCCCTGGAGGAAAGGGTTGTCTGATTGAAAAGCGTGGCAAATTTCAGTCTGGATTCACTGCTTTCACATTTTAGAAAAGGTGAAAATTTGAAGATATGAAGTGAGCATGAGCAGGAGTGTTCAACCTACCAGCTAAACATACACTGAAGATTTTGCTGCTAGACAAAGCAAACTAGCCGTGGTGTTCTAGGTGGCCAGAGGACAAAGGAAGAGCTTGCCCTTTCCCCACCCAGGAGAAAATGTCTTCTGGCTATTAGCACAGGAAGCACTTTAGAACTTGATTAGCCTGGTCAGGTCCACTCTAGCATAGCATTTTAGTAGAGCACATCCGTTAGAATTTCTAGACTGATGCTTCAATGTGTTCTCCCCAATGTAAGACACCTACCAGAGATCAGACTCTCTTGATATTACATGTTATCCACACATCAAAATATTTGGGCACACCATAACTCTACCTCCATCCAGCAGTTTCCACAACAGTTCAGCTCTGTTATTTGTAATGCCAAGAATTCATCTCATCTTGAAATTGTAAAGAAATGGCCAAAATACAGATTAGACAGAGACTGACCCCAAGTTTCTCTTTCTACCCCTTAGACACTTTTATTGTATTTTTCTTATATCCTTTTATTTAATCACACTTTCTTATGATTATAATACTCCATAGTTCTATTGCACTTTCAAATATACGAGGGAGGTTTTCTTAGACGACTCTGCCAAATGTGGAGAATCTATACAGGGGGTAACAATTTACAAAGTACCAACTCAGTTTTGTTTGGTTCACGCTCTCTCTGATGATCTGTATTTAAGCCATGTGAGGTTACCTTAGACTCAAAGCCCAATGCGAATTGTCGTTTTGCTTTGCAAACAACAGTACTACCCACCCACATGGTCTTCCAAGATGAGTTATACATTGGACAACCGAAGAATTACCAAAAGCTAGGACACTACTAAAATCCTAGTCCTGTCTGTTGCCCAGCCCTCTGGCATCTCAACATCATTTAGTGCCTTTTCTATACTTCCTAGATACTCTTTCATCCCCTTGAATGTAAAGAGACAGTGAAAAAGAAAGGCTAAGAAATAACAAGAGAGGTGGGAATGTACCTGAAGGACCCTGGAAAAGAAGAAAACTGTTTCTGTGAAGCAGAATGCCAGTAAAGATTTTGCACTGTGTTAGGAATACCAACTGAACAGGGACCTAGGGAAAGGCGTTTTTAAAATTACGTATTTGTATTTATGCAATCACCATGCAACACTTAATCTTAGGAGGGAAAAGACAAGCGAAAGGCAAATATGCCATATATTCCACATACTCAAATTAAAGATTCCCACTGTAACTTGTTTGTCCTATATTTTATACACAGGAATTTAGGACAATATAACTCCTTCCTTTAAAAACAAGCAGTTTTCCCTTCTGGCCACCACACCATAACACAATTCTAACCCTGGCGTGCGGGATGGGCCCCACAGAGCCTGCAGCCTCCCTTTCCTCACAGCTCTGGGAGCTTCCTCCACGCACTGTGTGTGCTCTGAGGGTTTGCTTTGGCTTTGCCTGTTTATAGAACTGAGGGAGGAAGAAACAAAGCAATTGTGAAGCTTGTTAAGAGGCAGTTCATATGCTATTAAAGGTGACCTTGCCACTTCCAGTTCTATTTATTCCACTTCCTTCCAAACCAGAGTAAATCCTTCCTTTCAGGGCAAGAGCACCGCTCTGTGGATGTAGTAGTCTGTGGGAACGGAGAAAAGTTCAAGCCCTCAGAGGTTATTCATTACCCAAGTCTGGAAATATAGTATTTCCCATCTGCTCACATCTTAGGTCTGTAAATCACTGCTACTTGGCAGAGGGAGCAGACCTTTGTCTGGTGAAAAGCAGTTTTTGTTGTTGTTTACTGATAAAAATAATCTATTCTACTAAGGCTTACTTTTGTCACTAGGGAGCTTTATAAGAAAAGAAGTAATGATCCCCCCTAAAAAAATTATAAATGCAGACATATGCACACACATGGATAATACATATATAGAATCCATACTATTGGATTAGCATGTATATATTAGCATATGTATGTGTGTATACATATATATATGTATGTGTACGTGTATGTATTTCTTTTTTCTTATTTCTTATATTCTTATGTAAGAATTCTTATATTTTTATATTCTTAATGTAAGAAATCTTATTTCTTTTAATGTAGAAACTTCTTTTGTGAACTTGGCCACAGCACAACCTGCAAATACTTATCACCCAAGTACCTGACCCTATCAGAGAGGTTACTACAGTTTATAGTCTGGGGTCTGCTGGCCACGGTGTTTAGTGTTGTAGTTTGCTCTACTCTTCAAGAAGTAAAGGCATTTCCTGAAGGCCCACAAAAGCCAGCAGGTATATTACTCAGTATAATAGGACATGTAGGTCATACCAGGTGGGGACAGAAAATGCCTTAGTAAGACTTAAGTTTGACTATTTTGAATAGCAGTTCAGCTGCTCAGCTTAACTTCCTCACTGATAGCATCAAGGCATTTTCACCATTAACATGAATGGCATTTATGCTGTCTATTGAATCTGGGAATGTATAAATCAATGTGCATCATTAAAACTCTTTCAAAGTCTTTTCTTCCTACTGAAAACATTTCATTTTTATTTTGCCTCTCAATTATCTGGTAATCTCATCCCTTCATTTTGTTGACAAATGTGCTATTTTTAAGAGCTACTGATTAAAGCAGATGTCATTGGGATGGTCAGAGAACTGATAACTGATCAGAAATGCTTGCTTTCCTTTGCAAAGGTAATTTGTGGGGGAGGTTAAGGTGGGGGAAGGTTAATGTGGGGGAGGATTGCAGTTTTGGTTTATCATCCTGGTCTCCCTGCTCAGACTACTCCTTCTCCACCCTGGTCTTCACTATTCTCATCCTTGTGCCTCAGATGGAAGGTTTCAGGTCTTGTGCCACACAAAAGGGAGGCACCAAAGAGCATCTGCGGCACTTGTCAAATTCATCCCATGTCTGCGGAGAACATTAGAATTCAACTTCAAGAGGACTTCTGCATTATTCACCCACTCATTCACTCATTCAACAACCAAACCCAATGTGCTTTATAACTATAAGGAGATACAAATCTGAACAAGATTGGCCCCTGTCTTCAACTGAGACAAAATCTAATAGAGGAAGTAAAAGATATATATTCAGATCATTCGAATACAGTACAGGGCATGAAAAGGGCCATAGAAGATAGCCAAATTACTATGAGAATAAGTTCAAGAAGAGAATAAACCCTTCTGTCTGGGTGATGTAGGAGAAGGTCATTACCACATCATGTTGGATGACTTACAAAACCGGGTCTTGAAGAGGTGAGACCTCAGAGATTAAGGAAAGCATTCAGACACTGGAAAGGCATGAGCAATGACAAGGAGGCAGGAAAAATGTAGAGAATCAGTTCAAGGCACAAAGAGCAAGTGGTCCTCTTGGGAGGATTACAGAATATCTGCAGAAGGGGTGATGAAGGGAAGGGGTTTGACCTTGGGTAGAAGGGACTGACTTACTTAAAACACTCAGGAAGATTTGTTACAGACCACGGTTTCTAGGTTTTCAGGTGAGTGGTCCATGATTATTCCTTTCCTAGCCTAATATTATATTTATTAACCTATTGTTGGGCATTTATTTCTTCACTGATTTTTCTCAATAATAACAAAGCACGGAGGAATATTTTTATATGTGAGTATTTGTACATACCCACACTATTTCCTTAGAATATATTCTTAGAAGAATTGACAAGCTATAGAGGATAAATCCTCTAGCTTTGGCAAACCAAGGCAAAACCAAGAGCACTCTATAAGCAAGAGGACAAGGCCTCACCATTTGGTAGTCATGTGAAATCTTTATCAATTTAATGGACCCCAAGCAGTTATTGTATTGCTATTCTAATTTTCATTTCTTTGACTACTAATGAGGTCAAACATTTTTATTAAATATTAGTGGCTATATTGCGATATATTAAATTGGATGTTGTTAGTGAGAAGTGAACTAAAAAGAATGCATCACATTCATTTTCATTTTGCTTCCTGAAATGAGATTGTAAAACTATTGATCTTGAAACTACGGTGCCAGGAAATAAGGGAGAGTGTCCTGATTTTCCCATTGATTGCATCCACTCTCATCTTCTGTCTTCGTTTGACCGGGAACAGCTGGCCTTTGAAAATTGGCCATGCAGTAATGCACTGCACAAGAAGCCCAGTTCCATGCCTTATCTTAGGCTCTTTGAACCTTGACCTCTTTTTCTTCCAGCTCTTTGAAGCCTCATTAAAATTTATTCTTCTCTGAAGGCATGTATCATATTTTGTTTCAAATAGGTACTTCTCTTTCCCTTCTACTAGGTTATAAGTTTCCTTGAGAGCCAGTTATTTTGTCATATTTATGTTATCCCCCACAATGCCTAAAATGCTGCTTCTGGGGTTTTTGAATGGAAATAAATGTAATGGTTTAAAAAGTATTTATTTCCTTTTCTTGGAAACAATTATCTTTCTGTTGTCCTTGGGATCTCTTATTCTTGGGAAAAGTCCCCCACATGAAAAGAAAATCTCAAGAAGTAATCATATTAAATAGTGCAATGAATTAAATAATGCCATTAATACATATAAGTGATATCTGAAGAAGATATAATTTCTCATTTCTAGAAACTCTCCCCTTCACGGGCCAGCTGGCACCAAATCCTTAAATTATTTTGTATTCCAGTGGATATAAATAGGTACACTTTTTTAAAGATCCTTGATTCCCAAATAAATTCAATTTTTTAATATATTTATGGACTGTTTATTTAAAACTCCAGAATGAAGTGGTTTCTAAACATAATTCATGTTTTATTTCTCCACTGAAAAGTTCACCTCTGTTGAGCAGAGGGTTTGTGAAATGGAACCTTAATAGCATACTTAGCAAAGGAATAGTTGCCAGCTGACTAGCTATTGATTTAATGTTCTATCATTTCCATGGTTCAATCACCCCTACCATGGTGAATCAGTTGGAGCATCCTCAATGAACCAATAAATGAGCAATTTCCCCACCAAAGGGATATGTTTCCTGTGTGGCAAAGGCATACATAACTTATCACAAACTACGTCAGGCTCTAATACAGCATTGATTTACCTTGGATCATCTAGCCTTCTGTTTTCTTCTAATTGGCACTTGCCACATGCCAGCTTTTTGTTTCAATGTTTGGGTATGTGATCTATCTCTGCTTGAGGTCAGGGACCATTTCTTAGATACTTTGTCATTTTCATACACTCAATCATGTATATTGAGTGGTCAATAAATATTTGTCAAGTGAGAATCATATGTTAACACAGAACAGGGCAGAATCTGCTATATGCCTGTGGTTCTCAATCCTGGATGTCCCTTAGAATTACTGGGGATATTTTTCAAAAATACCCAGGCCCATCCCAGAGCTGCAGACTTATTTGGCTCTAAGGTAGGGTTTGAACCCCACCCTGACCCTGTGTTTAAAAGGCTTCACAGGTAATTCTAATGGACAGTGAAGGCTGAGAGTCACAGCTATGAGCCATTGTGATATAAGACAGGCAGGCAGATCGGCAAATGGCCTAAGTAGTACCATTTTGCATTCCCTCAGAGCAGTGGTTCTCAAAGCATGACCTTCAGATCAGCATCACCAGCAGCATCTAGCAAGTTGTCAGTAATGCAAATTCTCAGCCCCTCCCCAAACCTAGAGAATCAGAAACTCTGTGAGTGAGACCTAGCCCTTCAGGCGAATCTGATGCTTATTGAAGTCTGGGAACTACCACAGTTTTTTAGTTTACTGTTGAACTAAAAATGACAATGCTATGAATATTTTAGAGAAAATAATTTCAAGTATATTCAACTCAAAACATATTTCAGGTTATGCTTCATGAAACAACTCTCTGGTCCATAGTTTTTCTTAGGCTTATCCTTTGGGCACCTAAAAGAAAGTAAATTTCAGGATATATAAAAAATACTGTTAAGACCAGACATTGGAGAGGAGTGCAGTCAACATTCCCTACATAGAAATACTGGACCTGGAGGAGGGAGCAACCACATCTTATGAGTTCCTGTCTCACTGCTCTATGCTTTGTGACATTGCCTTTAGGTTTACTGCTTGGGCAAGAGGTCTGTTACTCAACTTTGTTTCTCACTTGTAAAATCAAAGGCAGCAGGAACTCCAAGCCATGGGCCCAACTTTCTAACCAGGTTTGCAGAACTTAAGAAGCCAGGGCCAGAAGCAGGAGTCCCTTTGCTCCCCAACATGGGGAGCATGTGAAGGTAGAATGAGAACACCCTCATCCTGTCTTCCTCAAGTGCTCCACAGTGGATCTGACTCAGCCGTGGAGGGTGAGGGGCAAGAGAGGTAGTGGCAGTTGGTGGCAGCAAGGGGGAAGTGACAAAGGGAAACTTGGGGGTTGGTGGCAAGAGCAGAAGTGGTGACTGGCAGCACATGATGTGGTGAGGGATGATGCCGTGATTGTCACACCCCACCATGCCAGGCGCCTTGTCTGCCACACCTTCATCCAGGATCCATCAAAGGAACAGGCAGATTGGGGCTGCTGGTTCAAAAGTGATTAAAGCCAGTTTGGTTATGCGGACCTGTGAGCAAATTTGTCCAAGTGCAATCTCTGTGCTGCTTGCACTGAAATGACCAGGGCACTTGCTAAAGCTGCAGCTTTGTGGACCCCACCCTAAACCTACAAGTCAGCATTTCTGAGACCGGGAGGTCCAGAAATCTGCACGTTAAACAAATCCCTAAGGTCCTTAAGATCTGACTTTCACAAAACTGCCTCAACACTGATTTAAAGTCTGAAGTTATTTAATGTTCAACATTGACTCTATATCAGGAACAGCAGGAGGTACAGAAAGAAGTCTTAAGATAAGGTCCCTCACAAAGAGGAATTAACCACAACAATAGGAGTAATAGTAGTAGCAGCAGCAGTGATAGATAAACAAATACACATTAAATTATAACAAGGTAGAATGAAGCAGGAAAAGTAACATGGTAGGCCTATGAGCATTCAAATGAAAAAGATTAAAATGCAGGGTTCAGGAAAGGCATTGGTAGGTAGGTGGCATTTCAGAGGTTTTTTAAAATAACTTTTTCCTTCCTAAAACAGGAATACACATATAACAGTGGTCTCTGTTACTTGTAGACATCTGAGACCATTCTGGAGGAATGGGCAAGAGCAGGATTCTGGGGAAGGGGAGCAGCATCGGCAGGGCTGTGTATTGACCAGTATCTCAGCCTCCTCCAGAGTTTTCTCTTAGTAAGAATGCTCAAGGGCCCTGGAGTTAGGAACTTGGGTTGCCTTTCAGGCTAGCAGAAGCTAAATCACATTTGTTGAATCCAGTGATTTTTCTTTTTTTGTAATTTTGTCTGGTTCTATAACATCCATAAAATTGAAGTATCAAATAATTAGACAAATAATGATAAAACATAGTGATGCTTTAAGAGAAAGAGGATAGATGTCTGCAGCTCGCTTTGAACTGCAGTCCAAAAACTAAGGTAGGGCTGAGGGATGGCTAGATGGCTAGATATGTGATAAATAAGCTCAGTGAAATGGTAACAGAATCTAGGTAACGGTGTTCTCTGTGAAAATTCTTTCAACTTTACTGTGTATTTGAAATTTTTCCTACTAAAATTAGGGGGGGAGGGGGTCCCCTCCCACAGGTCATGTGACCTTGAGCCAATTTCTGCTTGACTTGTGTTGGCTTCACTGTGCTCGGCTACCAAGGGCGTTGAACTAGTCAATCTCCAAGTTCCCTTCTGGCTCCCAAATTCTCTCATTCCCTCCTCCTTTCTGACAGGGAACCCAAGGGTTACTGCCAAACAGAGGCGGTCACCTAACCTACCATGACTTAGCTCAGCTAATAAAGGTAGTTAATCTTCCTCATAGCGTGGCAGTGATGACCTAACTCAGACCCAGACAGAGTTACACTGCTGTCTGTGGTTCTAGAGCAGGTGCCACGCAAGTTAGACCTTGAAATTTGTTTTGAAACCGACCACCTGTTACTGTGATTGTGTGGCTGTTTTCCTGGCTTATGGGATTTGACTTCAGCTGTTGTTCTCAGGCGAGAGTTTATTTCCTCAAGGAATCACCCAGTTCACTTGTCCTAAACTTAGAATTTGTGTGTAGGGATCTTCCGGAGACTGATTCAACTGTGCAGCCCTGAATAGTCAGCCAAAAAGATCTAAAGTCACCCACGGACTTCAGTAACAGATTTTTTAAGGGGGAGAAGTAAGAATCCTCTTTCAAGTGTTTTGTTACAGATAATCATCTCTTTGAATTCTGCTTCAGGGAGAAGGAGCGAAAGGATCAGATTTATAGTTGCTCTTGGGTCAGTTTTCCTTCTGCTAACAAACGGCATTGTGCTGAGTCAGCACTTCCCTGGCATTGGCTGTTTTGCTGAAAATTCTTGCGCCTGTAAAATTTTATTGCAAGTTAAAACTTGTCAGACAAAGATTCAGTTTTTCTCTGATAGTCTGAAGGGAATGGTACAATTTTGGAACTAGAATGGACTCTAGTGAATCACAGCCCTTCATTTTAGACCTGAGGCAAGAGAAGCTCAGTGACATTATTATAGAGACTCATGCATTATTATAGAGACTCGTGCAAGATCATAAACTTTGTTAAGGACTGAGCAAGAAATATATTTATACTACATAATGTACTTGTATAAAGGGAAAAATAACCAAAAGAAGCTTAAAAAGCTGTGCTTATAAATATCACGTTAGTTTTCTCAAAAAAAAAAAGTCATGATCTTTTTGTTCTCTATTGATGCCTAACAAAGCACCACAAAATTGAGTGGCTTCAAAGAACAATTTATTATTATTTGTCACAGTTCTGTGAGAGAGAATAATATCTGGCTTCTCCAGGCAGTTCACACCTGGGACATTTCATGCAGAGGCAATTAGAGGGTGGCTGGGGCTGGGCCTCTGAGAAGGCTTTTTTATTCACCTGTCTGGTACCTGAGCTGGGATGGTGGGTAAAGCCAGGGGCTGGTCAAAGGTCTCTTTCTCTTCATGTGGACAACATGGACTCCTCTCAACATGGTGGTCCCTCACATGGCAGCTGGCTTTCCCCAGAACAAGCATTTCAGTGGACATCATGAGATGTCTTATAACCCAACTCCTGCTATGCCCGGTTGCCTATACAGAATAGGCCAAGATACATCAGAGGAGAACTATAAAAGAGCATGAATACCAGGGGGCATGGCTCATTAGGAACCATCTTTGGAAACCACCTACTACACATGAAATCACTACTACTCTTTAAAGATAATATGTTTTAATATTTTGCAAACAGTCATTTTAAAACCTATCGCTTATGCTAGGGTAATACTAGAGGCCATGAAGGATGGATGGAGGGACATGGAGTTTGGAGTTAGAAAAGACTGAATTAAATTCTAAGCACTATCACAAACTGTGAGACCTCAAGCAAGCAATTTAATCACTTCGAGTCTAAGTTTCAACATGCATATAATTAAATTATTTACTTCAAAGTATTATAGGTAAAAATCAGACAGATAATGGGTGTTAAGCTCATCACATCTAACAGTTGCTCAATACATTTTAGTTCCTCTTACCCCCAACCATCTCTGGAATCCAGAAATCTAGCCAGGTATTCACTAAATGCATGTTTGAGAGTGTCTGATGGATCCACTTCTATATTAGGAACTGGGGATTCAAACATTAATAACAATAAGACATGTTCCTTTCCTTTAAGGAGCTTGTGCTATGTTGAGGGGAAAAAAAAAGCATAAATACACATGCAACCTTGTGAGCAAGGTACTCTAATAAAGGCAGACTAAATGTTAGATTGGTAGCACACAGAAGGAAATGGTCCATACTATAGAGAAGTCAGCAGGGAAGGCTTCACAGAGAAGAGAGTATACTGAGCACTATCATGAAAAATAGGTATACCCAGGAGGTAGGGAAAGAAAACTCTGTGAAGCTGCAAGAGCATGTGCAAAGGGACAGAGGCATGTGCAAAGGCACAGAAGCACAAAACCTCATTAAGTAGTGAACACAGCTCAGCAGCACTGAAGCAAGGAAGAGCGGGACATAAAGTCAGGTAGAAAGCATAACCAACGGGGCCGAAGCAAGAGGTGAAGAAGGCCTGAGGTCGCCCTGCAGTGGAGACAAAAGAGGAAGAGAGGGATTAGAAAAAGACCTAAAGAGGTTGGCTATCCAGAAGGAGGAAAGAAGGAATTCAGAGACAATGCCTAAATTTCTGGCCAGGATGATGCAGTGGATGGTATAGTTATCAGTTTATAGAGTGTCTCCAGGAGGAAGAATGCGTGGGGTAGTACACTTAAGATACCTGTTCCACCTACAGCTGAATTTGAGTCTGGAGTTTGTGGGAGTTGCTTGGGCAGGAGAGAGAGACTGGGAGTTACCTGACAATTTGGAGAAGTCCTTATAAAAGTTAATCTTTTCCAGTCTAGTCAGGTAAATAAATGATGTCTGAGGCTGTAATGATTGTTTAAACAGCCATAGCTTTTAGCTTGAAAGGCTTTTCTTTCCTAAAATTTTCTTAACTAGAAGATGTATGCAAAGGAAAATAAGTACAGCAGTGAAAGGACTATGGGAGTGCACCAAACAGGTGAAGTATCTTACAATAATTCTCACAGTAGGAAAAAAAATTTTTTTAATTCATGCATCATTACCTAGTAAAACCCACCAAACCTTAAGTGATGGTCCATTTAGTTAATTCCATAATAATCACAACTAACTTGTAATATCAAAACAGCCCCTTGTCACAGAGTTTGTTTCTCCCTCACTTACAAGAGTAGCAAATAGAGTCAGGGTCTAAGAAAAGTGATGGAATTACTGAGACTTTGTATTAACTGTTTTCACTGAAGGTTTTACTCTTCTCGTGCTTATTCTTCTCAAGACCCCATACGAGTAGAGCATTAGCCACAAGGGGCTATGAGTTCTAACTCTCATTCCTCAATTCTCTAACATGATTGGTTCTCAAACTTTGGGGAGCTTCTGAATATCCTAGAAAGCTTATTTCTTTTTTGAATCTAGATTTTGGAGGCCCAGCCTCACTCATTCGCATTCAATAGGTCTGGGATAGAGCCCAGGTATCCACAATTCAAGCAAGTATCCCCGGTGATTTTGATAAAACTATATGCCCATAAGCAAACTGAATCATTTCTTAGGCCTCAGTTTCCTCATCCATAAAATGAGAATGACACCTGCCCTGCCTACTTTTCAGGGCTTTTGTGAAGTCTAGAACTATAGTGATATATGGGAAAGGGTTTTGAACACTATGAGTTCTCTGCACAGATAAGATTGTCTGGTGCAAGGTATCAATCACCTAAAGGCTTTGATAGGACACAGGTTGCTGAACTTAAAAATTTAGGGCAATTGTTAAATTTATGAATCAGAGTTTGTGAGTCAGTATGTCTATCTAGGATAGTGCCCAAGAATTTGCCTTTCTACCAAGTTCCCAGGGGATGCCAGCGGAGCGGCTCTGGATACCAGGCTTTGCAAATGACTTATGTGGGACTCAAAAGCATTGGTCTCAGGCCAATTCACTGTAAGCTGTTGAGTTGGTTCTGAGGGTTCCTGGTCTTACCATAGAATTCTCTGGGCATGATGTTCACTATTTTTGATCCCCAAACCTTTATTTGTTGATCCAATAAATATTTTCTAAGCACCTTCAATGTACCAGGCATTGCTTTTGGCACTGAAAATACAACCTTCAACAAAACAGACCCCAAAATGAATTAGTGAAATCATACAAGGTAACAAGCGCCATAAAAAAATATGAAAAAGAGTAATGGGATAGATGGTGCCTGGTCTGGGAGTGGTTCTTCATATAGAATGGTCAGGGAAGTCTCCTCTAAGGAAGTAGCATCAAAGCTGACACCCTGGGGTGCCTGGGTGGCTCAGTTGTTAAGCATCTGCCTTTGGCTCAGGTCATGATCACAGAGTCCTGGGATTGAGCCCCACATCAGAATCCTTGCTCAGCAGGAATCTTGCTTCTCACTCTCCCACTCCCCCTGATTGTGTTCCCTTTCTCACAATGACATAAAGGAGTTCGCCATACTAAGAGAGGACAAGAGTGCCCCAGGCAGAAGGAATGGGAAATGAAAAAGTTCAGAGGCTGGAATTAGTGAATGAGCAATACAGTGTTATGGGATAAAACTGGAGAATGGGCAGGGCAAGAGAATGTAGGATCCTTCAAGCCTTGGTGGTGTAGATTATGAGTCAGGTCTGTAGTACGGAATAGACCAAAATTTAATGTGCTTGCAAATCACTAAGGATTCTCTTAAATGCAGACTCTGACTCAGTAGGCTTAGGGCAAGGATTGACAGTCTGAATTTCTACCAAGCTAGATGCTGCTTCTGCTGCTACTGCTGCTGCTGCTGGGAACCAGACCACACCTTGAGTAGCAAGAGCACAGAAGAAAATGTTAGGAAGTAAATAGGTTCTGTTATCCCCCAATCAGCAAAAAGTGATATTTTCCCTGAAATGTGGATAAAAGTTAAAGGGAATGGTGAAAGATGGGGGCTGGGGAAAAATCATGATGTTGGGGACTTTCAGACACTAAAAATTATTATTCAGGAGGAACTATGGTGTTCCTTCTAGGATACAGATAAAAAGACTAAAACATTGTCACCAAAATAAAGAATCAGAATAAAAAAAGAATTATCTTGCTGGTTTATTTAGAAGAAGGTGGAATAGATTTCTGGGGTGAGTTTGCTCATGGTTTAGTACTACTGCTTCCTCCTTGGCCTCACCGCCCTGCTTTTCCCCTGCTTGCAAAAGTAATGACTTTTCCACGACTCTTTAACCTGCTATGGCTCCCTGTGGCTACTGCCCATAGCCGAAGCTCAAAGCTGCCTGTCCCTCCCTCTCTTACACATTCTCTCCAGCCCTGCTAACCAATGCTGTTCCCCTCTCTCCCAGGTAAGGGCCTTGGCTGGAGAGAGAAGAGAAACAGAAGACTAACAAGGGCAAGGAGAAGGGCAGGAATAAGAGGGTAGAAGCCCGTTGCCTCTGCAGCACAGTCTTGAAAATAGAGCCAGAAACTGCCTCCCCTCTTCCCTGCTCCTCCCCTCTCTGGAGGTGAGGGGTGGGAACGGAGTTGTTTTATGTTATAGGCCATATGGCTTTTTCTTTTAAGGAATAATCTTCCTAGAATGCATCCAGAAGTACGACAGTCAAAAAAAACCTTACAATCGGATGCCTCCTTGCATAAACTTTTATACCGCATGCTAGATTCCTTGTTTGTTATCATCAGCACGTGTTTCCCCCAAATTTCCTGTTTTTTAGATGATTTGTGAATTGAAAATTTTGTCCATGGAAGGAAAGCCACATTATTGAAGCTCTAAACAATAGAATGACTATGGCTTTAATCCTTTGAATAAGACTTTGTTTCCCATTGACTGAAAACTTCCTAAAGGAAGGAAAGCTAGAAACATTCAGGAAGGATTTGTATTTTATTTTACAGCAGCTTTGTGACGGGGGAAAATCATTTGAAAGCCTTAGATTCCCTTTCCTGGTTGATGGACATCAGAACACACAGCCGTGCTGGGCTCCGGCTGCAGACGGTGGCTCCCCACCCACCAAGACTTCCTGACCCCAGTGCCAGCTTTGTTTTGTTTTTGTCACACTGACACCAACAGACATTTATCCTGTGCCAGTGTTCGTATATCCCTGGGACGGGTGAGGAACAGGTGCAACCACTGTTTATCTTAATTTATTTACATGGATCAAAAATGTTTCCCAAATATAGTCCATACATCTTATATTGTATACACCGTAATTCACAAATTATCTGTCCATTAAAGAGATCTAAGAATAACAACTGCAAAATTAGCCATCACCCATTGAACTTTTAAGTTACTTTAAATCCTCTCCCCAAGAAATATTTTCATTTGCTTGATATACAAACATTTTCTTTAAAAATAGAGCAGAATTAATTAGCCGAATTGTCCTTACAATTTGGGGGAGAGATCTGTGGAAAAGAGAAGCTGGCCTTAAATCCCAAAATGCTGATGTGGCCACCCCTGCTCTGTGTGAATTCTGTGCCGTAGGTATAAATTATGGAGCCCAGTGCACAGACTGTTAGGCCACACTGCAGAAGCCTAAAGGGTCTCCTGGACACCTGTCCCTTCAGAGATTTGGAGTGATAATCATCTTCATTTATTAATCCCCACTGAATGAAGAATATCACACCCTCCCCTCAATGGCCATCAGCCCTTGGGACTTTGCCCAAGGTATGTCTCTGGGGACATAATTTAGATATTCGTCATCCAGAGAATTATATTTCAGGTAGCAAATCCTAATTAAAGGTCTCCTCCATAAGTGACTTCCCAGAAAGAGAAGGAACAGCTGAGGTTAGGCTTTGGTTTTTGTGAGCTGTAATTAGAGAAGGCAACACCTCTTCATTCACAGAATCCTACCTGTGCCAATGGGAACAATCAGCCTCCCACTCTGTTAGAGACACACTGGGGAAAAGAGATTGGGCCTTGGCTGAAAGACAGGATCCATTCCCAGTGTTTTCCAAAATTGTGCCTGTTTTGTCTTAAGTCAGGGAAGGCCTTTCAGTAGAAAAAGATTTAAAAGGCTGTTTCTGTATTAGAGGTTTTTAGTTTTTTGTCCAAACATGGACCTTTTTGAGAGTCTGTTGATAATTATGAATCATCTCTTCATCATCCCCAAAAACGCACATACATGTAGACATACAAAATACCGCATACCATTTCAAGGGGTCATGGACTCTTGGAGACCAGTAAACCTCAGATTAAGAACATGCTGCCACGACTTAGATAACTTCTAAAACCAGAGAAGTCAGTTTTATACCACACACCTCCAGAGCACTTAGGGGATGAAAGTAAAAGGGAAGGGCCTAAAAAAGATAGTACTTTCCTAAAATAGACCATGGCAGTTGCATTCTTCCTGAGCAGCCATCATATAGTAAAGCCTCAAACATCGGTTTATACTCCAAAACTGAATGGTATCTAGTGGTTATAGAGATGTCCAGTACACGCTATCTATGTAATAATAGGTAACCTTGATGGTTGCTTGGTATATGAGAGGCCAAGAGCTCTGCCCATAGTACTTATTTATTCCTCCCAAGAGCCACATGAGGTAAATATCACTAACCCGTTCTGCAGCTAAGGGACATTGAGGCAGAAAGAAGAAAGCGACTTTCCCAAAATCACACAGCGATTAAGCAACAAAAATGGGGCTCTGACCCCAAAACTGTCTTTCTCCAGAAGCCCTGCTCTGAATACAGCATGGGAATGCAGACCTATTGAATTTTGTACTTAGCTTTTTCACTTCCCGTAGAGTTTTTGAGGGGGTTATCAGGGAGGATAGGAAGCAGAAGGACTTAAAGACTATGTGACGCAAAACCCCACACCCTTGCAGTGACAGCTCTAGCAGGGCTGCCTAGAAGAGACCCAAAGGCAGCAGGCCTGCTGGACAGGGGCACTGGGAGCCTGTCTTAAAGCCATTACAGAGGCTTCCCTCCACTCTATGTCTGACTGGAGTGGCTTTGGGGGCCGCTGGCCCCTGTCATTAGAAGCTGCCATCAACAGTTCCTTCCTTCAGTATAGGTGCTGAGAGGCTTTGTGCACTGCTCCCGCCTGGCGCTTGTGGTCTGGAGGGTGAGTAAAGAGCTCTGCCCCAGACCTGCATTGCTCCTCTGCTCCCTCCTCTAGGTCGCTGCCTGCCCGTCACTCTGCTGCCCTCTGCGGAGGAGGCCGAGTTGGGACGATGAACCTGGGTTTTGATTGCACCCTCAAATGTGAATGTAAAAACAGTCAAGTATTCAGACTTTTCTAACATCAGGCTTTTCTAAATATAAGTGGGAACGTGGGCCGCAGTCCAGAATCTAGTATACATGAATGAAGCAATCAAAGCCTTAACCAAACTAAGAGGATCAAGTAACGTAAGTCAAAGAAACTTCACTTACCTCAGTCACTTGAGGATTAACCTGAGGAACTTGAGGCATTTCTTTATGGGAGGCAGTACATCATACTGGCTAAGTGTAAGGCTCTGCAACCTAAGGCTTAGGTTCTAATGGTGATTCCACCACTACTGTCAGACTTCGTACAAGTTGCTTCATCTCTCTGTGCCTTGGTTTTCTTATCTGTAAAATGGAGATGATAATACCTAGCTCAAAAATTGTTCTAAAGTTTAGATATATTAATAAATATATTATAGTTAAAACAGTGCCAGGTACATCAGAAGCATTCAAAAAGTGTTCATTAATATTATGGTTATCATTTGGCCATTTTCACGGAAGCATAGAGCTAAAAGGAGATTGTGACGACCCAGAAATTAAGTTATACCTATTTCCTTGCAGAGGTCTGGAGGTGGTGAGGTAAGCTGGTAAAGTTGGCTTAAGGCCTCAAAAACAAGACTAGTGGAGGGGCCCTGGGTGGCAGTCAGATAAGTGTCTGCCGGTTGTTTTGGCTCAGATCATGATATCAGGGTCATCAGATTCAACCCCATGTCAGGCTCTGTGCTCAGCACAGAAACTGCTGGAGATTCTCTCTCTCCCTCACCTTCTGCCCCTCCCACTAGTGCATTCTGTCTCTCTTAAATACATAAATGAATAAATCTTTACAAAAAAAAAAAAAAAAAAAAGACTAGTGGAGTACCAGTGGTCCACGTAGGCGTTGCTGCATTACAAACTATTTCAAAATATAGTGGCTTGAAACAGAAGCAATTTCTTATTTCCTTCATTTCTATAGGCTGCTCAGGCAGTTCTAGTTTATAGAGTGTTGGCTAGGGTTCTGAGTTGTCTGGAACAACCACAATGGCCTGATTCACATCCCAGATAGAAACTCAGCCGGGATTGTTGGCCAAGGTCTATGGTTTTCCTTGATGAGATCTGTTCACATGGTTTCTAAGGGTCCCTCCCAGTATGGCAGCTGGTTCCAAAAAAGAACAGTCCAAGACACTAAGGCAGATGGTACAGATTTCTGATGCATCCTATTGGTCAAAATAGGTCATTGACCAGTCTCGATTCAAAGGGAAAGACAATAGAGGCCCCTGGTTGGCTCAGTTGGTTATATTTGACTCTCGATCTCAGTTCAGGTCTTCATCTCAGAGTCCTGAGTTGAAGCCCTGCACTGGGTTCTACACTGGGCATAAAGTCTACTTTAAAACAGAACAAGAAAAATAAAAATAAAAGGGAGTTACAATAAACTCTACTTCTTGATCAGGAATTAGCTAGCACACTACAAAAGAACATATGGGATGGGAGATATTGTTGCAGCCTCTTTAGAAACATGATCTACCACAACCTGGGTAATAGTAAGAAACTAGATTTTCTTAACAATGTTTGAATTGAGTGACTCTGAGGAAGACCAGTCTGTACTTGGATCACCAACTTACCTACTAAAATGAAGAAGTAAATGGAATTAAATGTTTTAATTTAGCATAACTTGTTTATATGTGACTTACTTAGGGTTATTCTTCAGAATACAGAAAATAGTTCCTTTGGCTTAAAGTCATATTCAGAAACACAAATGAGAATAAAGGACGTTAGGTTGAAGAAAATAATTTTCAACAAAGAGCATTTTTAAAGTAAAAACATTTTCTTAAAGAAATAGTAGACGATGATACCATATTCTCCCTGAATAGAGACACGGGTGAACTTCTGTGAAAAACTGAAAGGTATTATATTGAAATAAACAAAGTAGAAGACAGCAAAGAGCATCTGAATAATAAATAGGAAAAGTGAGACAAAAGGTCCAAAAGAGTCACGTAATTGCCATTACTGAAATTTTTATTTTTCCCTACCTCCTGGCTCACCACACTTAAAAGTGTGGTACACTTTGTACTTGCTTTGTATTTTACATTTCAATTTATTAGGGGGAGGGGTCTAAAAGTCTTTATAGAACTTCTGGGTATGGGTACAGTAATGCATGGAATTACAGTAAGATTAGAGGTAATCTAACCAAATGAATTATTTACCCTAACTCTCCAGTGCCCCACAATTGTAGAAAGTCTGGTCTTTTAGATAAGTTAGAGATGGATACCGTTAGAAATGCAATAGCAAAAAAATTTTGGTAGATATTTCAATGTTGGGGAGAAAAGAAAGCAATAAGAAATGACACCAAGGTTTGGAGCCTGGATGATAAATGAATGGTTATGTTTCCTGGAGTAATTAGGAAGCTAAGTAGAGGGGAAAGTGAATTGTGTATTACAGGGGAAAACAAGTTTGTGACTAAAATAATATTTTAAAGCAAAGTAACAGCTAGCCAGTAGTTTTCTGAACATACTGATATCCCTGGTTTACTTCTATTTGGGAGAGGGGCCCCACTCATTCTCCTTTTATGAGACTATAACTTTTTATTATTCATTTTACTGTTTGTCATTTATTGAGTTGTTTCTACCCAGTGTGTTTACAGTTCACATAAAATACTGAAGACAATCCAATATACAAAAACAAGGCTGGGAAATGCAACTCCTGCAGTGAAAATGGCAACAGTATCTAGTAGCAGCTGCACACTGCAAACAATTGGAATCACCTCGGATAGAAAGCAAATGAAAAACAAAAGAAATGAGTATACAGATGCCTTGATGGAAAACTTGTGTTTTACTTGGAGGTGGTTCTAAATGGGCCATCGGGAAAAGAGGGTAAGTTGTCTAGATGAGAAACTAGACAATCCATCAAGAATGGAATGCAGAGAAGAAAAAGGTAAAGTTCTCATGGGAACAGGATATAAAATTGATGACAATGGGGCCTTTGTAGCAAATGAAGAGCAACATAACAATGTGTGCTACGAATTATTTGCATAAACTCCAAAGAACTTGGCACCGTCTGCATTTTCCACATCACAATCATAAACCAGGAAGTAAGGGGAAAAAAGAGTTTTACGCAAAGTAGGGACTGGAGTATTCAACTTTAAGAGTCCCCAGGACCTCACTCTACAAATAATTCCCATAAGCTCAGCTACTATCTCACCCATTTAAAATGAGATTCAGATTCAACATCTATGTGTTCTCTCCTATAATCAGAGTTCACACTTGTTGAGCGTTAACTGTACACCAAGCACTGCTCTGAATTCTATATGGATCAACTCACTTATCACCAGAACAACCAAGGGATAAAGACTAGGATTATCCTCATTTTACAGATGAGATTGGAACACAAAAAGGTTTGTAAAAGTACCCAAAATCATATAGCTGCTAAGTGGTAGAGTTGGAATATGAACCCAAGCTCGTCAAGTTCCTTTAACAACTAGGACAGCCTTTCTCAAACTTAAGCATATATCACAGTAATCTAAAGCACAGTAATCTAAAGGGCTTTCTTTTTTTTTTTTTTTTTTAAGTAGGCTCCATACCCAATGCAGGGCTTGAATTCATGACCCTGAGATCAAGAGTTCCATGTTCTACCAACTGAGCCAGTCAGGTGCCCCTAAATGACTTTTAAAACACAGGATGCTGAGTGCCACCCTCACAGTTTCTGATTCAGTATGTCTGGGGTGGGGCCAGAGACTTTATATTTCTAACAAGTTCACTGAAAATGTTAGTTTGCTAGAGCTGCCATAATAAAGTACCACAGATTTGGTGGCTTAAATAACAGAAATTTGTTTTCTCACAGTTCTGGAATCTTAAGGTCTGAGATCATGGTGCAGGATGAATTGATTTCTTTTGAGGCCTCTCTCCTTGGTTTAAGATGGCTATCTTCTCCCTGTGTTTGCACATGATCATCCTTCTGTATCTGTGTCCTAATTTCTTCTTCCAAGAATACCAGTCATAATGGATTAGGGGTTATGCTATTGACCTTTTTTAATTTAATTACCTCTTACAAACCCTATCTCCAAATGCAATCACATTCTGAGGTACCTGAAGTTAGCACTTCAACATATGAATGGAGGAGAAGCAAGGAACCAGACAACTGCCTGAACCAGGCAATACTACATGCCGTGGCCTGACCTGGGTGGTTTTACATGTTTGCTCACTTCAATTATTATATCATTTAATCCTCACATAAGAAAAATAGCATTATTCTTATTGTCTCAAGAAAACTGAGAACCAGAGATGGTAAATAACTTTCCTCAAATCATACAGTTGCTATAGCAGACACTGTTGGTTGTGCTATTACTACTATTACCAGTTTCTACTCACAACACTTCTGATGGTAAATGTATGGATTTTCCACACCAAGTAGGTGTCCTACAGTCTCATCCAATTCTGACACTACCTGGAGTTGGCAGAGACCCCAAAAGTTAAGGGCTCAGTTCCACAATTTCAGACTGCCCAATTTCAGACACCAGTTGAAAGTAGTGGATACTCAGGTTACTGACATTTCTGTCTGACTAGGCTACAAGTCAATGACCCCCTCCGCAGTGTTGGTAATTTGCTATAATGCATCACAGAACTCAGGAAAGCATTTTACTTACTATTACCATTTTATTAGAAGAGGGTTTATGTATAAAGGATACAATTCAATAGCTAGATGAAGAGGTACATAGGGCAAGGTTCCACAAGGATCCCAAGAATGGGAGTTTCTGTTCCTAAGGAATCTGGGATGCACTATCCTCCTGGCACATGAATGTGTTCACTAACCCAGAAGCTGTCCTGACACTTTTATTTAGGTGTTTTATGGAGGTTCCATAATGTAGATATGATTGACTAAATCATTGGCCATTGGTGATTAACTCAACACCTAGCCTCTCCTCCCCAGAGGTTAAGGATGGGAGTCCGGCTGAAAATTGCAACCTTCTAATCACGCGGTTGCCTCTTCGGGCACACAAGCCTCCACCCTAGAGATATCTAGGGGCTTTCAGCCACCAATTATCTCATTAACATTAATTCAGGTGTGGTTAAGAGTAACAAAAAGCATTCCTGTCACCTCTACCGCTCGGAAAATTCCAAGGGTTTAGATAGAAGTCCTGTTCCAGGAACCAGAGATTAATATCAAATATATATTTCTTATTATATCACAATACCTCAGCTGTGTGCTCAGCATCCTTCTCCCCTTCCTCTTTTCTAAGAGAATCTGATTTTATATAGGTATCCACCTCTCTCCCGCGTATTCCTGTGCTTCTATGGGCGCAACAGACCCAGCCCATCCCAGTAACTGGTTCAAACACAGGCATGTGATAGAGTTCTGGCCAATCAGATATTAAGGAAAGCCTCATGAAAGGACTTTGAGGAAAGGTTCCTGTGTCCAAGAGACAGGAACAAGAAAGAAGTTCTCTTTCCTTCCCCCATGACTGGCTAAGATGCCTGAATTAGTGGCAATCCTTTTGCTAGCTGAAACATGCAGAGCTGAGGGGAAAAAAAAAAAAGAATTCCTCAGACCTTGATGACATTGCTAAACAGCTGGATAGAACAAATTTCAATTTCCTTTCTCTAAACTCTATACTATGTGAGCGATTCATTCCTTTACTGTTTGAAACAGTGTGAGTCAGGGTTTCTCTTCCTTGCAGCCAAAAGCATCCTATCTGATTCAGGTGGTAAATATGGGTGTTAAGATTTGACTTACACGCATGTAGGAGAGTACAGCTAAAATAAGAAGAGAAAGGCTGGAGCTAGAATAAATTTGCAATACAAGAACTCAAAAAGCTTGGCAGATGCTTTCACAAAAGGACAGATACTGTGTGATTCCACTTATATGAGATATCTAGAGTAGTCAGAATGAAAACAGAGAGTAGAATGATGGTTGCCAAGGGCTGGGTGAGGGGGGCATGAGGAGTTGTTGCTTGATGAGCACAAGAGTTTCAGTTTTGCAAGATGAAAAAGTTACTTATCTGTTATGCAATAATGTGAATAAACACCACTAAACAATATACTTTAAAACAAAGTTGGGGTGCCTGAGTGGCTCAGTTGTTAGGCATCTGCCTTTGGCTCAGGTCATGGTCCTGGGGTCCTAGGATGGAGCCCGTGTCAGGCTCCCTGCTCAGTGGGAGGCCTCCTTCTCCCTCTCTCACTCCCCCTGCTTTTGTTCCCTCTCTCTCTCTCTCTGAAATAAATAAATAAAATATTTTTTAAAAATTAAACAAAGTTAAGAGGGTAAATTTTATATTATGTGGATTTTTTTTAAGATTTTATTTATTTATTTGACAGAGAGAGAGATCACAAGTAGGCAGAGAGACAGGCAGAAAGAGGAGGAAGCAAGCTCCCTGATGAGCAGAGATCCCAATGCAGCCTCGATCCCAGGACCTTGAGATCATGACCTGAGCCGAAAGCAGAGGCTTTAACCCACTGAGCCACCCAGGCACCCTATATTATATGGATTTTTATGCGATTAAAAAAAACAGCTTGGCAAACTGGAGTCATTTATGCTCACACTTCAGAGGCCCTGAACACATATTATATAGAACACTGGCCTTGTTCCTCCCATCTTAAAGCATTTGCACTGGCTGTTTGCCTGCCTGAAATGCTCTTCCCCACATCTGTATATTGCCACATCTTTCACTGCTTTCAAATCTTCAAATGTCAGTTTCTCAACAAAGCCTACTCTGACCACCATATTGAATATTGCAACCTGCTTGCCCTCCTGTCCCCCAGAACTCCTCATTCCCCTTACCTTGCTCTATTTTTCCTTCCTTATCACTTTCTAACATGTTATACAATTTATTTATTTCATTTATTCTTTATTGTCTGCCTCCTCCCTCAAAAAGATAAGATCCACAAGAGCCAAGACCTTTGGGGTACCTGGGTGGCCAAGTTGGTTAAGCATCTACCTTCGACTCTGGTCATGATCCCAGCGTCCTAGGATAGACCCTTGCTTAGGGATCCCTGCTAAGCAGGAAGTCAGCTTCTCCCTCTCCCTCTGCCTGCTGCTAACCCTGCCTGTGCTCTCTTTCTGTTAAATAAATAAGTAAAATCTTTAAACAAAAACAATAACAAAAAAAAGAGCTGGGATCTTTATCTGCTTTGTTCTCTAACGTATCCTAAATACCTAGACTAATGCCTAGTACTTTGTTGGCACTCAATAAATATTTGTGGAAAGAATGAATAAGCATTGATGTTCATCATAGTACTTACAAGTTATCTGCTAAAAATTTTGTATACATTGACATTATAAAATAAAACATGAAAAGTGACTTCTATGCTAAGATAGCAGATCCAGTTTTGCTCCTACCTCTAATCCTACAAAGACAACAACCAAGAGGATGTGAGAATAGAATAGGAGACAATATCCCCAAAATGTGGGAAACTAGAGAGCAGACAGACCAATGGTAACCTACTTTGAAGATGTGAAAAGTTGAATCCTAAGGTAGCACTGAGAACCCAATTTATACCATAGAAACCTCAAAAGACTCAAAACAAGCAGCACCAAGTACCTCTGAAAATGGAAGTGGGAATCAGGAGTTATAAAAAGGAACATTTGGGGAAAGCTACCTGAGAAGTCTGATCCCTGCATCCCTCCCTACTCCACTGTCTTGGCAAGAGTCCCTTCCTACCCTGCCATGGCATATCTCTAGAGAAGGTAAAAGAGTGAATTCTTGGACTTTAGAAACTGGCTATTGTACCAAACATAGGGGGATTCAATGACTAAAGGCATGTTGAATGCTGAATATTCCCAGAATACTGGCAGACTTTTGTTCTTCAAACAAGAGATTAGAAGAGTTTTTTTTCTTGAACAATCTGACCAGCCAATGGGGAAATATCTAAATATCTTAACATCTGGGGTTGCCTATCAAATGGGCCAATAAGATCACTGTACAGGTAAAACTCAAAACGGACAATACCATCCAAGTGCTCAGAACTTCTAATTGTATTTTTAGTCCCCATTTTAAAAATAAGCAATCAAGAATTCATCAAAAAAAAAATTCTAAAATATCACAATATGCAGAAAATTAAATAAATATTCGCCAGGCAACTGGGATAGGTCTCTAACATGGAAGATAGAGGCTAGAAATGAACAAACAAATTGTAAAAAATGGACTATGCAGAGAGAATACTTTAAAAATTACTCCCCAAAAATCACCTTATTACTATGCTCAGAAAGATAAGATGTTGCTTTCATGTAAAATAAATCAGGATGTTATTCTTTTAAAAGATTATTCAGAGAACAAAAAAGTGCTTTGGGAAATAATAGACAGGATGGCAGAAATGAGAATCTCAATTGAAAGATTAGAAGATAAAGTAGAGTGGCGCCCGGGTGGCTCAGTCATTAAGCGTCTGCCTTCAGCTCAGGTCATGATCCTGGAGTCCTGGGATCCAGCCCTGCATCAGGCTCCCTGCTCAGCGGGAAGCCTGATTCTCCCTCTCTCACTCCCCCTGCTTGTGTTCCCTCCCTAGCTGTGTTTCTTTCTGTCAAATAAATAAATAAAATCTTAAAAAAAAAAAAAAGAAGATAAAGTAGAAGAAATCTCCCAAAAGTAGTTCAAAAAGGCAAGAAGATGGAAAATGAAAAAAACAATAAAAAAATTAAAAGACCAACTCAGAAAAGCCAATAATTGAATAATAAGAATTCAAGAAAGAGAGCAGAAAGAAAAAGAGATTCATCAGAGAAAATTTTCTAGAAAATGTCCCAGCACTAAGTTATAGGAGTTTCCAGATTGAAAGGCCTGCTGAGGGTCCAGCACAAAGGTAAATTTAGAGCCACAGGATGACACACATTGTGAAATTCCAGAGCATTAGGAACAAAAATAAGGATAAGTGGGAACCTACTAGCAAACTTCTACTTGCAAACTTCTTTTTCCCGGGGGAAAAGAATCACATACAAAGGATTAGTAAGCATAATGGTGCTTCAAACCTCTTAACATCAACACCTAGAATGGGTCTATGGGAGCCTACTCATAGTCAATTTCCTGATCCCTAAATGTATAGTTTGGAATGGACACATTTGGCATTTGGTAGAACCCCACATTGGTTCCTGTCAAGACAGGAATACACAAGACAAGCAAAGCCAAGGAGAAGTGCTGACTGAATTGATCGGTAAAGACATAACAAACCCCTTCGATTTTTAGAGAGTTTATTAGTGAAATAGTGAAAAGAAGAATAAGCCAAAGATGCCAGCTCCCCATGATTCTTGTCCTACACAACAAAAAAAGATGACACTGAAACAAAAGGGACCAGATGAGTGTAATATGAGTTATAGACACCCTGTTGCCATGGAGCCATTTCTAGACTCCATTAAGGCAGTTCACATTGTGTAGCTCCACTAGTGGAAAGGACAAGACAGAGTCCCATACCTCATAAGACAGCATCCTAGGGGAGACAGGGAAGCAAATGGGAGATAGCTTCACAGCCCCTTCTGTTCTAGGATGATCACATGGCATTTTTCCAAGACTCAGATTAGCTGCAGTTCAAGCCAGCCCTTGCCTATATGGTTTATCTGCATACCTGCAAGGTTGTTGGGTTACACACTAAAGTTGTTCCCTTATACTCCCTCAGCCTGTGGAATAGGGCTATCATATTGCAGAAAGCTAACAAGAAACCTCTAAATTTGCTTCCCCAGTCCTCAACTATGAGAGTAAATCATAAACAATATCATGTCTCCAGGAAAAATGGCAGAGATTAGTGTAACCCTTAGATATCTTATTGTTGACCATCCCCATCATATTTCTATTTTCACCAACCTGGGATCCTACAAAAAGCAGACAGATCCAGGAAGTTGACGGTAGACCACTGCAAATTCAAGCAAGTGGTTGCAGCTGTGGTATCTTTACTAGATTACATTCACAAGACCTCAGGCATATTGTATATGGTAAATTTTTCTTTGCCGTCACTATTAAGAAAACCAGAAACAAGAGTTTATATTTACAGTCTTCCCCCAGAACTATGTTCTAAATAAGATTAATCTACTGAGACGAGGGGATCAAAGCAAGGAAAAAGTATATGTAGAGGCCATAGAAGCAATAGAAAGATTAAAAAATAAAAATCTATACTTTGGCAAATGGACAGTAATGCATATTTAGATTTCTAACCATCAATTCATATATTAGGACTATAGTTAATTGAGGGAATAAAAGCACCAACCAGCTCTGGTCTGGAGGAGGCTCATTTCCATCAAATTCACGATTCCTTACCAAATAAGTCCTTACAATCCCCAGAAATAACACTAAATACCAAATAACTTTCAGGACTATTTAATACTTCCTGTTCTCCTCAAATCACCAATCTCTCTTTTCTCTCTCCCCTACAACCACATCCACCATTCATGACTTAGCCTCTTCTTAGAGAAAACAGAACTCATCAAATGGGAGTTCCTTCCTTTTCCTGAAACCAAATATCTATAGCTATCCTAGCCTCCTCTCCTTCAATTGTGATAGAGAAACTGTCATACTTTTGCTTATCCCATCTCCTGTGTTTTGATTCTTATCTCTCCCTTATATATTTTTAAAAGATTTTATGTATTTATTTATTTGATAGAGAGATAGAGAGAGCACAAGTAGTGGGAGCAGCAGAGGGAGAGGGAGAAACAGGCTCTCCACTGAGCAGGGAGCCTGATGCAGGGTTCAATCCCAGGACCTTGGGATCATGACCTGAGTCGCAGGCAGACGCTTAATGATTGAGTCACCCAGGTGCCCCTTATCTCTCCCTTATAAAGAGAATCGTACTGTCTCTTAATCCTTCTTTGTCTTGCACATTCATTTTTTTTTTCATGAATCCTTCCCATTAGTTTTTCAATGTACTCATGTCTCTCTCAAAAACAGAAGTTTCAGGGCACCTGGGTGATGTAGTCAGCTGAGCATCTGACTCTTGGTTTTAGCTCAGGTCATGAGATTGAACTGTGCATTGGGCTTTGTGCTCAGCTCACTGTCTGCTTGAGTTCTCTCTCCTTCTCCCTCTGCACCTCCTACTCATGTTCTCTCTAAAATAAATAAGTCTGAAAAAAAAGAAGTTTCCTTTACCTTATTCCCCATGAGATATTACCTATATTTTTCCTTCCCTTTGCATCCAATCTTCTCATTGTCTCCCAAAGACAAGAAAGGCAGTGAGGCACATCAGTTAAAAATATGGATTCTGGCACCACACTCCCTGAATTGAAATATATCATTTAATGGCTCTGTAACCATAGACAATTTACTTCACATATTTTTGCCTCAATTTCCCCATATGTAAAAATATTGTAATATTAGCTCTCTGATAATACTGGTATAACAATTAAGTGAGTTACAGAGGCAAGGGGGAAATGGCCAAGTAGGAAGTACTGAGGTCACCTCCTCCCACAGACACACGAAGGATATGACTAAATATAGAGCAACTTTCTGAAAAGGATCTGAAGACTGACGTAACAGCTCTTCCACAGCTTAAAATATAAAGGAAAAGTCACATCTAGAGAGTAGGAGGGAGATATGCAGTCTGATCAGGAACGAAATCCCAAAATAATTTTAGGGCATGTGTAGAGAAGCAGGGATCTATAAGATCTTTACCCAGGAACAGAAGTGCTGGTGCACACCATTTCTCTTCCCCTCCTTTACCTTAGCTGGCCCAACAGTGGTAGGTGCCAGTTTTGACACTCTCCATCCACCTTGCCAGGACCACTCAACCTACCCTAATGTTCCTCTTCAGACCTGCCCCACCCACATGTTTCAGCAGGCACCACTTCCCCAAAATGGCTGCCATCCTGCCACACCCAACAGACAGCCCTGACCAGGACCAGTGGCACCACCAAAATGACTTCCACCCAGGGGAAAGGAAGACCAGCTCCATCCACCAGCACATCTACAATAGATATAGCCCAGTCACAGTAGGAAGGTGCACACAGCCCACACAGGGAATACCCTTGGCATGCCTGGTTCTGGTGACCAGGATGGATTGTGCTTCTGGGCCCCATAAGACAACTTCTTTATATGGCCACTACTTTCAAGACATGGAGACATAGTTGACCTTTGTAACACAGAAAAACTACATGCCAAATGAAAGAACAAGACAAAACTCAAAAAGAGAACTAAATGAGGGTGATTGGCTGGCTCAGTCAGAAAAGCACAGGACTCTTAATCTCAGGGTCATGAGTTTGAGCCCCACATGGGGTGTAGGGATTACTTAAAATAAAACAACAACAACAAAAATGGAACTGAATGAAACAGAGATAAGCATTCTACCTGATAAAGAAGTCAAAGTAATGGTCATAAGGATGCCCAATGAAGTTGGGAGAACAGTGGATAAATTCAATGAGAACTTTAACAAAGATATAAAAGTACCAATCAGATCTAAAAAATACAATAACTGAAATGAAAAATACACCAGAGGGAATCAATAGCAAATTAGAAGATGCAGAAGAACAGATCAGGAATCTGGAAGATGGGATAATGAAAATCAGCCAAGCTGAAGAGCAAAAAGAATTTTTAGAAATGAAGAATTTTAAGGGACCTCTGGAAAAACATCAAGCATACTAACATTCACATTTACAGCCCCATAAAGAGAACAGACAGAGAAAGGGACATAAAACTTATTTGAAGAAATAATAGCTGAAATTTTCCCTAGCCTGCGGAAGAAAAATAGACATCCAGACCCAAGAAGCACAGAAAGTCCCAGAGAAGATGAATTCCAAGAGGCCACAACAAGATACATAAAAACTAAAATGTTAAAAATTAAAGATAAAGACAGAATCTTAAAATAAGCAAGAAAGAAGCAACTAGTTACCTATAAGAGAAACCCCATAAGGTTATCAGCTGATTTTTCAGGAGAAGTTTTGCAGGCCAGAAGAGAGGGGCATGGTATGTTCTAAATGCTGAAAGGAAAAAAAAAACCAACCACCAAGAATACTCTACATGATAAAGTAATCATTTAGAATTGAAGGAGACACAAAAATTTCCAAAGGAGTTCATCACCACTAAACCAGACTTAGAAGAAATGTTAAAGGGATTTATTTATGTGGAAAAGAAAATATCATAACTAGAAATAAAAAAATTATGAAAGAAAAATTTCACTGGTAAAAGCAAATATATAGGGTGCCTGGATGGCTCAGTGGGTTAAAGCCTCTGCCTTTGGCTCAGGTCATGATCTCAGGGTCCTGAGATCAAGGCCTGCCTTGGGCTCTCTGCTCAGCAGGGAGCCTGCTTCCTCCTCTCTCTCTACCTGCCTCTCTGCCTACTTGTGATCTCTCTCTCTTTCAAATAAATAAAGAAAATCTTAAAAAAAAAAAAAAGCAGGGACGCCTGGGTGGCTCAGTTGGTTGGGCGACTGCCTTCGGCTCAGGTCATGATCCCGGAGACCTGGGATCGAGTCCCGCATCGGGCTCCCTGCTCGGCGGGAAGCCTGCTTCTCCCTCTCTCACTCCCCCTGCTTGTGTTCCCTCTCTCGCTGTGTTTCTCGCTGTCAAATAAATAAAATCTTTAAAAAAAAAAAAAAAAAGCAAATATATAGTAAATGGATCAATCATTTATACAGCAATTATAAGGTTAAAAAGACAAAAGTAGTAAAAATCAACTATATCTACCGTAATTAGGGATAGACAAAAAGATATAAAATATAACATCAAAAACATAAAATGTGGAAGGGAGTGTAAAAATGTAGTGCCTTTAGAATGTGTTTGAACTTAAGCGACCATCAACTTAAAATAGATTGCTATGCACATAGGGTGTTATACATGAACCACATGGTAACCACATACCAAAATTCTATAACAGAAATACAAAAATAAAGAGAAAGTAATCCAAGTATAACACTAGAAAAGGTTCATTAATTCACAAGGGAAGAGAGCAAGATAAGAAGAAAGGAACAGAGAACTACAAAAACAACCAGACATTTAACAAAATGACAATAAGTACATACCTAACAACAATAACTTTAAAGACAAATGGACAAAACACTCCAATCAAAACACAAAGGGTGACTAAACAGGTAAAGAACAAGACCCATCTATATGCTCCCTACAAGCGACTCATTTCAGATCTCAAGTCATAAGTAGACCAAAAGTGAAAGGATGGAAAAAGATATTCAATGTAAAAGGAAGAGAAGAAAAAAATGGGGTAGCAATGCTTTTTATCAGACAAAATATACTTCATTATTTTTAAATATTTTATTTATTTATTTGACAGACAGAGAGAATACAAGCAGGGGAAGCAGCAGACAGGAGAGAGAGAAGCAGGCTCCCCACGAGGCAGATGTGGGGCTCAACACCCAGACCCTGGGATCATGATCTGAGCCAAAGGCAGATGTTAACCAACTGAGCCATCCAGGCACCACAGACAAAATAGACTTTAAAATAAAGACTATAACAAGAAACAAAGAAGGGTTTCACATAATAAAGGGATCAATCCAATAAGAGGATATAACATTTGTGAATACTTATGCACCTAGGAAGGAGCACCTAAATATGTAAAGCAAATGTTGAAAGACTGAAAGGGAGAAATTGACAAGCAATACAATAATAGTACAAGATTTTAATACCCTTCTTACACCAAAGGATAGCATCCACACAGAAATCAACAAGCAAACAATGGTTTTAAATGACATATTTGACCAGATGGACTTAACAGATATATAGAAAACATTTCATCCAAAAACAGCAAAAGACAAATTCTTTTCAAATGCACATGGAACATTCTCCAGGACAGATCACATGTTAGCCCACAAAAAAAGTCTCAGTCAATTTAAGAAGACTACAATCATATCAAAAAACCTCTCCAACCACAACGATATCAAACTAGAAATCAGTTACAAGAAAAGCTAGAATAAAACCCACAAACATGGAAAATAAACAACAAACTACTAAACAGCAATGAGTCAACAAAGAAATTGAAGAGAAAATTTAAAAAAATACTTTGAGACAAATGAAAATGGAAACATAATGGCCCAAAATCTTTGGGATACCGTAAGCAATTCTAAAAAGAAAGATTATAGCAATTCAGGCCCACCTCAAGAACCAAGAAAAACCTCAAATAAACAATCTAACCTTATAACTAAAGGAGCTAGAAAAGTGAGAATAACCAAAGCCCAAAGTTAGAAGAAGAAATTAAATAATAAAGATGAGAGTGGAAATAAAACAAATAAAAAACAATATAAAAAATAAATGAAACTAAGAGCTGTTCTTTGAAAAGATAAATAAAATTGATAAAACTTTAGCCATACTCTCAAGAAATAAAAGAGAGAACTCAAATAAATGAAAGAAATCAGATGAAAGACAACTTACAACTGACACCACAGAAATACAATTATAAGTGACTACTAGAAAATTATGCCAACAAAATGAACAATGAAAAAGAAATACATAAATTCCTAGAAACACACAATCTACCAAGATTGAATTATGAAGAAATAAAAAGTCTGAACAGACTGATTACTAGTAATGAAATTGAATCAATACAAAAACTCTCAACAAAGAGAAGTGCAGGATGAGATGGCTTACGTGAATTCTACCAAATAGTTTAAAAGTTAGTACCTCGGGCGCCTGGGTAGCTCAGTAGGTTAAAGCCTCTGTGTTCGGCTCAGGCCATGATCTCAAGGTCCTGGGATCAAGGCCCACATCAGGCTCTCTGCTCTGCAGGGAGCCTGCTTCCTCCTCTCTCTCTGCCTGCCTCTCTGCCTGTTTGTGATCTCTCTCTCTCTCTGTGCAAATAAATAAATAAAATCTTAAAATAAAGTTAATACTTATCCTTCTCAAACTATTCCAAAATACAGAAGAGGAAAGAATACTTCCAAATTCATTCTATGAGGCCAAGATTACCTGATACCAAAACCAAAGACACCAAATAAATAAATAAATAAATAAATAAAATTATAGGCCAATATCCCTGATGAACATAAATGTAAAAGTCCTCAACAAATATTAACAAATCGAATTCAACAATACATTAAATGGATTATACACCATGATCAAGTGGGATGTATTCTAGGGATGCAAGGGATGGTTCAACATCCATGAATCAATGTGATATATCACATCCACAAAATGAAGGATAAAAATCATATGATCATCTCAATAGGTAGAGAAAAAGGCATTTGAGGGGCACCTGGGTGGCTCAGTCATTAAGCATATGCCTTCGGCTCAGGTCATGATCCCAGGGTCCTGGGATTGAGCCCCACATCAGGATCCTTGCTCAGCAGAAAGCCTACTTCTCCCTCTCCTACTCCCTCCAGCTTGTGTTCCCTCTCTCTCTGTGTGTCTCTCTCTGTCAAATAAATAAATAAAATATTTAAAAAGAAAAAAAGAGAAAGAAAAGAAAGGCATTTGACAAACTTCAACAACCATTCCTGAGAAAAGAAACTTTCAGCAACATGGGTATAGAGGGAATATACCTCAGCATTATAAAGGTGATTATGACAAACCCACAGCTAACATCATACTCAATGGTGAAAAGCTAAACACTTTTCCTCTGAGATCAGAGACAAAGATGCCCCTGCCACCACTTTTATTCAACTAGAAGTCCTACCCACAGCAATTACACAACAAAAATAAAAGGCATCCACATTGGTAAGAAAGAAGTAAAAATTTCACTATTTGCAGGTGACATGATACTATATAAGGAAAACCTTAAAGACTCCCCTAAGGAACTATCAAAGCTGATAAAGGGAATCAGTAAAGTTGCAGTATACAAAATTAATATATAGAAATATGTTGCATGTGTTTACACCAATAACACACTAGCAGAAAGAGAAATTAAGAAAACAATCCCATTTATAATTACATCAAAAAGAATAAAATACCTAGGAATAAATTCAACCAAGGAGGTGAAAGACCTGTACTCTGAAAACTGTAAGACATTGATAAAAGAAATTAAAGATAACAAATAGATGGAAAGATGCTCAGAAATTAGAAGAACTGAGACTGTTAAAATGTCTATACTACCCAAAACAATATACAGATTCAGTGCAATCCATATTAATATACCAATAACACTTTTCACAGAATGAATGATTAATCCTAAAATTGGTATGGTACCAAAAAATATGCCACATAGCCAAAGCAATCATGAGAAAAGCAAAGCTGGAAGTATCATATTCCTAGATTGCAAACTATAGTACAAAATTAAAGTAATCAAAGAGTATGGCACTGGCACAAAACAGACACATATATCAATGGAATAGAACAGAGATCCCAGGAATAAACCCAAGTTTACATGGTCAATTAATCTACAACAAAGGAGACAACAATATACAATGGAGAAAAGACAGTCTCTTCAATAAATGGTGCTGGGCAAACAGGACAGCTACTTGAAAATGAATTAAAATGGACTGCTTTTTTACACCACAGGCAAAAAAAAAAAAAAAAAAAACTCAAAATGAATTAAAGACCTACATGTGGGACCTGAAACTATAAAAATTCTAGAAGAAAACATAGGCAGTAATCTCTTTAACATCAGCCTTAGCAACATTTTTTCAGGTATTTTTCCTCAGACAAGGGAAACAAAAGCAAAAATAAACTACTGGGACCACAAAAAAAAAGACAAGGCTTAACACAGCAAAAGAAACCATCAACAAAATAAAAAGGCAGCCTACTGAATAGAAGATAGTTGCAAATGACGTATCTGATAAGGATTACAATTCAAAATACATAAAGAATTTATAGAACTCAATATCCCCCAAAAATCTGATTAAAAGAAGCAGGGGACCCCAAACAGATATTTTTCCAAAGACATACAAATGACCAACAGATATATGAAGATACTCAACATCACTAATCATCAGAAAAATGCAAATCAAAGCCACAGTAAGATATCTCACACCTGTCAGAATGGCTAGTATCAAAAAGACAAGAAATAACAAGTGTTAGCAAGGATGTAGAAAAAAAGGAACCCTTGGGCACTGTGAGTAGGAATGTGTAAATCGGTGCAACCATTACAGAAAACAGTAGAGGTTCCTCAAAAAATCAAAAATAGAACTACCATACGATTCAGTAATTCCATTTCTGGGTATTGACCCAAGAAAATGAAAATGCTAATTAAAAAAGAAAGAAAGAAAACCCTAATTTAAAAAGGCATATACACTTCTATATTCATTGCAGCATTATTTATAATAGCCAAGGTATGGAAGCAACCTAAGTGTCCACTGATAGACGAGTGGATAAAGACAATGTGGTATATATACAATGGAATATTTCTCAGCCATAAAAAGAATGAAATTTTGCCATCTCAGGCAACATACGGGGACCTAGATGGCATTATGCTGAGTGAAATAAGTCAGAGGAAGACATATATTATATGATTTTACTTGTATGTAGAATCTAAAAAAGAAAAGAACAAAATATAGAGTCATAAATACAGAGAACAAAGTGGTGGTTACCAGAGGGGAGAGGGTGAAGAGATGGGCAAAACGGTAAAGGGGATTAAGAGGTACAAACTTCCAGTTATAAAATAAACCATGGGGTTAGGGGTGTGCCTGGGTGGCTCAGTGGGTTAAGTGGCTGCCTTCAGCCCCAGTTATGATCCCAGTGTCCTGGGATCTAGTCTCTAGTTGGGCACTCTGCTCAGTGGGGAGTCTGCTTCTCCCTCTTCCTGTGATCTCTTTCACTCTTGCTCTCACGCAAATAAATAAAATCTTTTTAAAAATTTAAAAATAAGTCATAGGGATATAAAGTACAGCATAGGGAATATAATCCATAATATTGTGATGGTTACATGGTAATAGATGGTAACCACACTTAACGTGGTAAGCATTTCAGAATATATACAAAAGTTGAATCACTGTATCATATACTGAATATTGTTTCATCTATACCTAGAATTTTTAAAAATTTAAGAATTAAGTTTTATATGCAAAACACAGACAATGCTTGGCACATAGTAAGTACCATATAAAGGTTTGTTAGAATCACTTTCACTTCTTCACTGTCACTCACTTCTCAGCCAATTCTGACCCCATCACTTTACCATCAAGTGTTTACTAAAAATACCAGTAGCCTCTATGTTGCTAAATCCAACAACTATTTTTCAGTCATCATCTTACTTAAGGTCTATACAGCAGTTGAGGATCAATGTTAATACTTCCTTTTTGTAACATTCTCTTTTCTAGTCCAGGACTTCAATTACCACCTACCTCTCCTGTCTTACCCAGTTTTATCTGTAGCCCAGACCTCTATTCTATGCTCCATACCTCACAAGGCCAGTGATTACCTGGACATCTCCCCTTGAATGCCTCAAAAGCATCTCATGCCTACTACCTCCAAATCTGACCATGATATTTCTCTCTACCCTCTCACCTTGAAGAGTCTATTTTTTCAGTCCCTCTTCACCTGGCTGCCGCTACACCTACTTTACATTTTAGTTGAAGCATCAGGTCTTCAAGAAACCCTGAGGTGAATGTCCTCAAAGAAACTTTCATGGCATCTCTCTTCTTTTCAGCTACAATTAGAAAGACAGTAAGCTACACAAGGGCAGGAACGTCTATCTTCTCACGACCGTATCCCAGGACCTAAATGAGGCAGCCCACGGAGTCCTTCTATTTTGCACTGGGGTCTCTCTGCAATCTTTAATGAGTATTAACCGTGACAGTTTATGCCAAGCTAAGACATCACTAAGCTAGTTAAAACTTGACAGAGTGCAAAGAAGTCCAGCAGGAGAGACGGTAATCTAGCCCCCAATTACTTTCAATTGCGATAAAAGGCTCAGGGATCACAATATTTTTTAAAGCCTAACAGGGTGATTTGTCCTTGAACAACCAACGCACATCCTGAAACAATGCAATGGGTCCAGGTAATCAGTGCAATTTTGTGGCGTTTCTATCACTGTGTTTACACCTCACCTATCGCTTGGGTAGTGGTACCCAATCCTACCTTAGCAAGCCAACTGCTCTTAACCCAGCACTCCTGTGAACCCATTACACAGAAAGCAGTTTGCGAAGGCGTCTCCTGTAACCGCAGGCAGCTACAATGCCGCTGGGGAGTGTGAAGGCGGGGAAAGTCCGAGGGAGGAAGAGCCGACGCCTGAGCTTAGGTGAATGTTTTAGTGAACAGTCTGCATTTAAACCCAGTAGGGGTAAATAAGGCTGAAAAAGAACTGAGCAAAAGTCGCAGCGGGTATAAAAGTGGAATCCGACAGAGATCCGGGTCACCCCTAATAGAATCCAGGAACCCAACTCCTCAGAACCAGTCCCGCGAGACTCCAACGAATTCCCAGGGCTTCCCTCAAACTCCAGGTAAACGCCCGTACGGGCGGGGCAAGAAGAGAGGGCGCCAGGCGGCTCGCCTTACAGGGCTCAGGAATCTCAGTTCTCGCGATCTTTCCGGAGCCGACACTCCGCGGGGAGTCCGAGAGCGCATGCTGGCTGCAGTGCCGGGAGGGCGGAGACTTTGTGGCCTAGAGAAGCCCCTCTGCCTGCCCTACGGAAGCCTGCGAGGAAGGGTGGTGACCGCTGCCCCGTCCCATTGCCCCGATGCCCAGCGCCAGCGCAAGCCGCAAGAGTCAGGAGAAGCCGCGGGAGATCATGGACGCGGCGGAAGTGGGTGTCCTCCTTCCCCGGGCTTGGGAAGACAGACGCCTTGGGACGCACCACGCTGAGGGAGGGAGTAGGGTGAGCGGGGCCCTGCCTCCGGCTCCCTGTTGGCACTTGGCTTGCAGGCCGCGGGCCTGTGGCCGGGATGCCGAGATTCCTCACTGGGCTTCCGGGGCCCTTACGCGAGCAGCGTGGGCAGACCCACTCCGGATCTCATTTCTCAGAGGGGCGCTTGGGAGGTCTAGCGGAACAGAAGCGTGTCCCGGGGTGGGGTGGACGCAGAGCTTCGACTGTCTGGGAAGTAGGAGCGCCAGGGTCACACGTACGCGACCCTGGGTTAGGCACGAACTTCATGTAATCCGCCCCTACCCCTCGCCCCGTAAAAATTTAATGTCCACTAGTAATTGATTTTTTTCCTCAGCTCTCCTGTTCCTAATGTTTTTGCAAGTAATGACAGTACTTAGTAAAACGATCTGCAGATGTTTAAAGACCATTTGCTATGTGATAGCTTTAAAGAACGCTTGTCCTTTTTATTTACTTTCTCCCTTCTAGTGACCCAGTGAGATAGGTAGGGAAGTTTGCAGAGCAAGCATTTGAGATGAAGTGATTCAAGGTCATGTGGGTAATTCATAATACCCAGTGGTTCTTCAGTGCTTTTCAGAAATGAAAAGTTTGAAGCTGTCCTACAACTTAGTGTGCTGTAGGATAACCGGATAACCGAGCATGAATCCCTACCCAGCCCCTAATTTTCCCCTTGAGTTATGAATTTGTGATAAGCTACATAAGAAATGGGTCATCATAATAATATTAGGTGGAATAAAAGTTGCTGAAATATGAGTAGTACTGATAAGTGACCCTGTATTCACACGCTATAGTCTATTTATGCTGGCCTCATGCCTCGTTGTGTGACTATCTCTCGATTAGGGCTAGGTTATTTTTGTCTTTAGGTGTATTTTTCTTAATTTGAAAAAGAAAATTGTTCGGTATTCACCTTAACGTGTCTGGTTTATTTTGTATAAGCACAAACTCCAGTGTCTGCCAGATTGAAAGGAGAGGATTCCAGCAGATAGCTATAGAGTGACAAACGAATTGCTCCCTGTATGTCTTAAAGTACCTTGTATAAGCTAAGGAAATTATTTTCGCTTATTCAAGATCTAATTTATAAACTATGCTCCCTTGCAGATAGATAATAAGGTAGACATTGTGGTGGAATTATGTTATTTTATAGCTAGAAGGATCTTAAGATATCGTTTTAGAAGTAAAGTAAGATTAAAATAAAAGACCACTTATCTATTCTGTAAGTATAGTTTGTTGTTAATAGTCTTTACCAGAGATCTCCTGTTTCCTGCTCGTGGCTTTAAAATGTAATAAGAAATTAGATATTGTCCATTTCTAACCCCTTGAAACCCTGTATGCTGCAGGTAGTTTTAGCAACAGGAAGCTGGTGAATACTTTTGCCGTTTTACACAGTTGTAGCTTATATCCAGCATCTCGTATTTCTAAAAACTGAGGCCATCTGGTGCTCAGAAAGCTTACCCAAAAATGTTGGTTCTTTGAACATCTCTTCCTGTAATAGGAAGTTAATAAAACTAGTACTTCATCCTACTCCCTTCACGGAGGAAATTTATATCCCTGCTTTGAAGTCATTTAATGTTCTTTTTGAAGAAGGTAGTTAAGATGTGTTGTATATGTGTGAAAATTTTATCTTTGAATGCTCTTGTGTATGGTATATCCATCCAGAACTGGTGATCTTCAAAACAAATTGGAAGAAACTTTTTCTGTATACAGGTAAATGATACGGCAGATTTCCACACTTTAAAACTATTGACTCTCTAAATTAATAAAATGGTCCTGAAAGTTAAAATGAATTCATTTTTATATTCTGTTATTTGTATGTATGTGTATACTGTGCTATTCGTGTCTAAATAAAAAGTCATAATCCAAAACCATTTTTTATAGGATTATGCTAAAGAAAGATATGGAGTATCTTCAATGATACAATCACAAGAAAAACCAGGTTAGTAGCTATTGATAATTAAGCATTTTTTTCCTTTCTTCTAATTCCAGGAAAGCTCTTCATAAAGTTAAGTAAGTTTGGCATAACTCTGAAGACATAACTCTGAAAAGGTTAAATGATAACCCATGCAGGTGCCATTATCATTATCAGTTTAGGGTTACAACTCTAGAAAGTGAAAAAAAATACATTAAAGAGTTCACTTTAAATTGTAAATTATATTAAAAAGGTAAGATACAAAATTTAACTAAAATTTAGCTCTAGCCTAGGAGATGAAGAATGGTTAACATTAACTGCCTTCATTATGTGCAGTTTTTTATGTTTTATGGACCATCTCCTTTCCCCCTTCACTTTATTATATTTCTTTGAAATTGACTAGTCACATGCTATTTCAGACCTGTAGGTTTTCTATTTCTATATATTTCTTCCTTTTATTTGTATTTGTATATATTTATACATATGGAATTTCAGCAGATTTATCTTAATCTCAACTATTTAACAATCACTTTTCTTTTGGTAAATACCCTGAATCATTCAAACTTTGGTACAACTGCAGGCCTTTGGGGCACCTGGGTGGCTCAGTTGGTTGAGCGGCTGCCTTCAGGTCAGGTCATGATCCTGGAGACCGAATGGAGTCCGGCATCAGGCTTCCTGCTCGGTGGGAGGCCTGCTTCTCCCTCTCTCACTCCCCCTGCTTGTGTTCCCTCTCTGGCTGTGTTTCTCTCTGTCAAATAAATAAAATCTTTAAAAAAAAAAAACAAAAGGGGCGCCTGGGTGGCTCAGTTGGTTAGGCGACTGCCTTCGGCTCAGGTCATGATCCTGGAGACCCAGGATCGAGCCCCCCACATCGGGCCTCCCACTCGGCAGGAGGCCTGCTTCTCCCTCTCTCAGCCCCTCTGCTTGTGTTCCCTCTCTAGCTGTGTTTCTTTCTGTCAAATAAATAAAATAAAATCTTAAAAAAAAAAATACTGCAGGCCTTTAAGTTCTGGCCCATAGAAGTACTGCATAATTTTTTCTCTTCTTACTTCTTTCTTTCTTTCTTTCTTTCCTTTCTTTGCTTCTTTCCTTACCTTCCCACCTATCTTCCTTCTGATATAGAAGCCTTCCTATGAATTTTATGTTTTGGAAATAAACCTCCAGGTCAGTTTTATTGTACTTTGGGATTTAATTTATTGCACTGCCACAAAATCACTTTTACTTCTCAACTTTCTTGGGAAAATGTACAATATTAAGACAAATGGTTTGCTAAAAATAAACTATTTCCAAAAGCAAAGCTGGTGGAGTAAAATAATTTAGTAAAAAATGGAATACAAACAATGTAGTATAGAAGAAGACATTCCCCTGCCAGGACAAGCAGAAAGGGTGATTTGAGACTTTTTTTTCAGCTTCAGTATCTTCCTGAATTGGACTTCCTTGAACTAAAACAAAGAAGCTCACTGGAGCTTCAGTCTTTTATGTGAGCCCCAATCACCTATTGACGTACGGTTCCCATTTGGCTGGCTAAGCCAGGCTTCTGTCTTCCACTTACAATTTCTTCTTATGGGGTGGAGTGGGGTGGTGGTGGTAAACTATGTATGTCTCCTGGTTACAGTAATATGACAAGAAAATTCTGCCTTTGGTTCATCCCTGCTAAAATCCTAATACTTGGTTCAACATGAAGCTTCCTTCGCATATGCTTCCATTTCTCCAAATTCCTTTGTTCTAATGCTGGTGTCTTAAGTGTGGAAGAGGCGGTAGACTCTCAAACTGAAATCCTGCTGCCCCTGATCAAGCGTCTCAGCCAGTCATACTAGTGACATGTGCCTCCAGTATTTGTGGATGTGCTAAGGTTGAGAACCCCTATGCTGATTAGTTGGAATGCTACAGAAAAGAAGGAATGATACTCTTTATTTTCAAAAGTAGTATTAAGGGGCATCTGGGTGGCTTAGTCAGTTAAGCATCTGCCTTGGGCTCAGGTCATGATCTCTGGTCCTGGGATGGAGCCCCACATTAGGCTCTCTGCTCAATGGGGAGTCTGCTTCTCTCTCTCCCTCTGTGATCTCTCATCTCTCAAATCTTTTTTAAAAAGTACTATTAAAATTAATCATGCCACTTATTTATAAACTCGTTCTTTTAGATTTATGTTACCCTTTTTCATTTGGTTTTGAGTTTTGACTGACTAGTTAATAAGTCATTTACATTTTCAGTTTTGGCACTTTCAGATTTATCTTTTTAAAATTTTATGCTGCTTTGTCTTTTCTCTTTCACACTATCTTTTGACTGAGTTTACACAGCAGATTTGGAAGTTAGCTTAATTTATAAGGTAAAATGGTCTGCAGAAATTTTCCTGTGATACCTGTGATACCTCATGGCTTAAAAATTCTTCATTCTTTCTCTTTGTTTCTGGCAGTGAGAACTGTGGTGTTCTGTAAACCAAATTCTCTCTAAGCTGCATCTTTGCTTCAAGAGACAAGTTATAAACATATTTAGCAAAATAGGTAAAATAGATTTATAATTTGATTTCATTATAATATCCTAAAGGTATTTTTAGTAATATAGTAATAATAAACTAGGTTTTGCTGCATGATATATTGACAAATTTGGTTGCAATTAGACAATGTAATTCTTGAGAATAGAAATCATTTATTACTCTTGATATTTTGATGTGTCTATTCCTGTTTTTAATTAATACTTAAATTTTTATTTGATATTTAAATTATTGCATATGTAAGATAAAATGATTTCTGGTTCACTTCTGATCATGATTGCCTTATATCACTATCTTGACATTATAGTTGTTTTGTCACAGTTTTCTTGTTTGGGGATTTCTGGACAAATACAGTATTTTATTATTAGCATTGGGGGGCTCACAGCCAAAAAGGGAATTTATTGGCTCACATAACTATAGGAAATAGAGTATGAGATAGTATACAGCACAATTGAATCTAGAGGCTCAAGCAGCATCTACACGTCTGTCTTCACTTTTTGGCTCCGCTTGTTTTAGGTTCTTGGCCTTATTTTCTCATCTTGCCATCAGGTACTGGGAAAGGTATGGCTGCAGCCCATGCCTACACCATCTCAGCTCAGTAGCCCCAGGGAAGAGAGTGTCATTCCCATGTCTCTATACTAAGTCCCACAGAAGGACTTTGATTAGTTCATTTTGAGGAACATGCCTTCCCTGGATCATTCTCTGTGTCCTGGTAGCATCACTATCCAGGCCCAGCAGAAAATCCTCTCCTATTTGGTTGACTTACATACTGTGGCAGGCAAGAGAAAATACCATGTCCATTTAGGCAATGGCAGCTGAAGATAGGCTGTATTTGGCCCTATAAGTCATTGACATATTCAAGAGATTGCATTTTGAAACTATCTATTTGACTCCAGTGTTGACTGAATTCGAGGTTCAGGGAAATGCCAGTTATAAGGCTGTTGCTATAGTTTAGGCAAACTAAATAGTACTTTGATTTGAGGTGGTGGCAATGAAGATAAAGAATTGGATAGATTTTAGAGACATGTTTAGTACAATTCATAAAACTTGAAGCAAATTGCATATTGAGAATGATAGAAAAGAAGGTGTTGTCAGAGATTAAAAATTACTTTAGGTAATACCAAGTATATATGCTAGCTGTTAAAATAATCATGACTTTGTAAATTCTGAATTACAAAATTGTTTTACTTATTTGCTGCAGATCGAGTTTTGGTTCGGGTTAGTGACTTGACAGTACACAAAGCTGATGAAGTTGTTTGGGTGCGTGCAAGGGTTCATACAAGTAGAGCTAAAGGTAAGATTGATTTCACGATTACCCTTTTGGTAAGGACTCTGAATTTTTCGTTTTGCAGATTCCTCACAAACCAAAATAAATCTTTAAAAACAAAACAAAAACATCTGTTTTCTTTTTTAAATCATTGTGAAGCATTAATCCATGTTTAATTTTTAGGTGCTCACAGGACATCCTTAGAATGCCTGGATGGCTCAGTTGGTTAAACACCGACTCCTGATCTCAGCTAAAGTCTTGGTCTCTGGGTTGTGAGTTCAAGCCATGTGTTAGGCTCCACCATGGGCATAGAGCCTACTTAAAAAAAATAATAATAATAAGGCTCCTGGGTGGCTCAGTGGGTTAAAGCCTCTGCTTTTAGCTCAGGGCATGATCTCAGGATCCTGGGATCAAGGCCCGCATTGGACTCTGTGCTTGACAGGGAGCCTGCTTCCTCCTCTCTCTGCCTGCCTCTCTGCCTACTTGTGATCTCTCTCTCTCTGTCAAATAAATAAATAAAATCTTCTTAAAAAATTAATAAATGAGGGTTGCCTGGGTGGCTCAGTTGGTTAAGCGACTGCCTTCGGCTCAAGTCATGATCCCGGAGACCCGGGATCGAGCCCCACATCGGGAAGCCTGCTTCTCCCTCTCTCACTCCCTCTGCTTGTGTTCCCTCTCTAGCTGTGTTTCTCTCTGTCAAATAAATAAATAAAATCTTTAAAAAAATTAATAAATGATATCCTTAAAAATAATTTGACCTTAAAGACTCAGATTAAATATAAGACTTTAAGGTACTTTTCCAGCATCTCTCAAAAGTTTAAAGTTTTGCTTTTTGTGGGGTTTTTTTGAGTTGAGGGAGAGGGAGAGAGAGAATCCCAAGCAGGCTCCACACTGAGTGCAGAGCCCAGCACGGGGCTCTGTCTCACAAACTTGAGATCATGACCTGAGCTGAAATAAAAAATGGAATGCTTAACCAATGGAGCTACCCAGGCACCCCAAAAGTTTAAATTTTTTTAAGCAGAGTATGTTTGAGAAGCTTTTCATATGTTAACATTCTTAGATTTGTAATATTTAGATAGCAAGATAGGTAATGAAGAAAAAAGGCTAAGTTCAGGTTTTCCAATGGCTACATATAACTATTCAAATTTAAGTTTAATAGTTCAAGTCACTAGCTGTATTTTGAATGCTTAATAGCCACAGTAGTTAGTGACTCCCAAATAACAGCACAAATACAGAATCTTTTTTTCACTGTAGAAAGTTCTGTCAGACAGTACTAAGAATTTAGTATTAACAACAAAGAAGAAAGATTAGGGTAGTTTAGATAGGCCTGTTCCTTATAGAAAATTCACCTAGCCTAGTGTTCAAAATTGTCTAAAATATTGACACTTAACATTAGTTTATAATTTTTATACTTCACACAGTATTTCACATTTGATCATCCCTATAACTTTGTAAACTAGACAGAACAGGCTTTGTTACGCTTCAAATGATAAAGCTGCTCACCCAAGAGCTCATAGTAATTGGTAGAATTAAGACACTTAGTCGGCCCAGCAGAGCTTATTACTTCTGTGATATCTAATACATTCTATGTTACATTTCTTACTTCTTTTAAAATGTTTTATTATAGAATTAATGTACACCGTTTTGTACATACATCTCACGAACATTTACATATATCTCACTCTCAGGATCACTACAACTAAGTGTTTGTCTGCTCTTCCATATATACTCCCCCCAAATAGCTGAATACTGTTGGACTTTGAGAAAAATGGTGGAGTTTTATTTTTCTCAAAAATGTTGATTTGCCTTTCTGAAAGTTTGGGCCATTTATTCTACCAAAAGTTAATCACATTGTAGTGTAAGCCTTCATGTTGTCTTTTCCCCATTACACTGGGAGTCTTTGTATGTTTCTTAAACATAGCGATTTAGCAAATTAAAAGATACAGTGCATGCTACATGTAGGCCTGAACCAAGAATATTTCCCTTTGCACCCATCCCCCAGATGGAACGATTTGATTATCAGTAAGGATAACTGCAATGAATTGAAACACAATCAGATATTTTTAAATCCATAAATTTATCATAATGTTAAGACAGGCAGAAAACCTTGTTGGTCACCAATGAAACAAGTTCGTTATTTTGAAAACTGGTAAATAAAGAGAAAGTACCGTTTCTGTATGAATTGTATATCACTGACTAACCAAATGGTAGATAGGGGGAAGTTGCTGGAGAAATAGTCTAGCTAATAAAATGAAAAAAAAAAAAATGTTAAAACCTCATCATTTTGCCTTTAGTAAATTACCCAGGCATTCATCACCAGGACTGCTAATGACACAACAGAGAGACAACCAGAAATATTTTAGGTGTATTTATGGAAAAACTCAATACCACCAATGCAGTACTCTTGTCCCAAAAATTGTAGCTAAATCTCATGCAGCCTTTAAATCTAACCACCAACTTATAGGAAAAACATAGGACAAAGGAATATGTTAAGTAACAGTGAGGATGCAGTCAGCAAAATCTAGACTATAGGAAACCACTGGGCAGAAATGACCTCATTTCTTGGACAAATAAATTGAAAAGGGAGGGGCGGATTTAAGAACTTTATCTCTCAACAGTCACTTATTTGGATCAGAAGTTATATATATAGTTAAATAAATGAAGGAAGGAAGGACACTTGAGACTCTTGGAAATTTGAACATTGGCTGGGTGTTTGATGTTAAAAAATTTATTTTTATAGGTTGAGATAATAATACTGTGGTAACATGATTTTTAAAAAGCTCTTATCTCTTAGGTATCCACACTCAATTATGTATCAATGAAATAATGTTGCTGAAATTTGCTTCACAGTAGTATAGGAATCGAGGGACATGAGGATTGGGATAGAGCTGAAATAAGAGTGGCCATGAGTTGATAATTATTGAAGTACTTGGGGATTATAGGTAGATATTGATATCGTTTACAAATAAGGATCCTTTTGTCCTTTTCTTTCAAATGTTTATCTCATTTTTTGTTTCTCTTTGCAATGATTAGTAGATTCTCCAGTACTACAGGGATTCCCTCAACGAAGAATTTTTCAAACAGCAGAGATTTAAACTCCTGATGAGTTATTTCATGACTTTGGGTATTCTACATAAAATTTCATTAGTAAACAATGCTAGAGTTTAAAGGCAAGATTAAAAGAAGTTTTCTTCTAGTCCAAATTTTCTGTTATCAGAGGTAGATGTTAAGTTTTACTAGACCATTTTATATCAGTTTTTTGCCTCCAAATATAATTGTGTTGAGTGTATTTGTATAGAGATTCCTACTATTCTCTCTGCTTTTGTGTTTTTTGATATTTTCCATATAATAAAAAATTAAAATGCGGTTGATCCTCTTTATTCATGGATTGTGTATTTGCAAATTCTCCTGTTTACTAAAATTAGTTGTAACCCCAAAATCAATACCTGCAGTACTCTGCACTGTCATTCACAGAAACGCCAGACATGCTCATGTGCAGAGGCAAAAAACTTGAGGTTGCCCAGTGCACATGTTCCCAGCTGAGGTCAAGCAGTGAAGCTCTGCCTTCTTTTATCAACTCTCATAAACAAGTATTTTTTGCAATCTATTTAATGCCAAATTCTTCATAGTTTTGGCTTATTTTGGTCATGTGTTGTTTACAATGGACACCAAGCACAGTGCTAAAGTACTTTCTAGTGTTCCTAAGTGCAAGAAGGCTTATGCCTTGCAGAGAAAATACATGTATCAGATAAGCATCGTTCAAGCATGACTTACGGTGATGTTGGCTGTGAGTTCAGTGTTAATGAATCACCAATATATATTAAAGAGTATGCCTTCAAACAGAAATAGCTACAAAACAAGGTTATGTATGATGAACTAGTGAAAATATTGTGACCAGAGGCTCATGGGAACCTAACCTTGTATTTCCCCTAGGAACAATGGTTCAATGTTTGCAAAGTCACTGTTCCTGCTGACTTTATAGAACATAGCCACCACAAATAACAATCAACTCTTTGTAATTGTAACGATTTACAGTAGTTGAATTTCTTAATGTTGAACCATTTTTGGATTCTTGGAATAAACTGAATTTGTCAAAGGTGTGGATAGTATTCTTTTAGTATAGTACTAGGTTAAGTTTCAGTGTGTTTTCCCTTAGAAGTTTTCCTAATTTTTTATTGGAAAATTTTATTATTTTGTTTCTAAGTTTGTATATATGTGTGTACCTGTCTTTAAGCTATAAGCTACCCAAGGAAGACATTAATATCTTTACGTGAATTTTTTGGAGAATATAGAAGTGATACTTCTTCATACTCTATACCCTACCCTCTGCCTCAACCTTTCTGTTAATTCTTTTTTTTTTTTTTTTAAGATTTTATTTATTTGACAGAGAGAAACACAGCAAGAGAGGTAACATAAGCAGGAGGAGTGAGAGAGGGAGAAGCAGGCTTCCTGCAGAGCAGGGAGCCCGATGTGGGGCTCGATCCCCGGTCTCTGGGATCATGACCTGAGCCCAAGGCAGGTGAACCAACTGAGCCACCCAGGAGCCCCATTTCTGTTAATTCTTAATAATTTCTTCAGGGGCGCCTGGGTGGCTCAGTTGGTTGGGCGACTGCCTTCGGCTCAGGTCATGATCCTGGAGACCCAGGATCGAGCCCCACATCGGGCTCCCTGCTCGGCGGGAGGCCTGCTTCTCCCGCTCTCAGTCCCTCTGCTTGTGTTCCCTCTCTCGCTGTGTTTCTCTCTGTCAATAAATAAATAAAATTTTAAAAAAATAATAATAATTTCTTCAGTGTCTTTATAAAAATCTTTTTAATGCACATAAGTACATATTCATATGTACAGGTTTTGTTTTGTGCTTGTGACTTTTAACTTGTCGTATTTTACATTATTTTGCAACTTTTTAAATTCTCAATTAACAGTGTTTCTTGGAGATCATTCCATGATAATATTTATAGATCTCCATAAAGCAGTATTTCTCTGAGGTAGATCTCTAAAAGTGAAATTGTTGGGTTGAAGGGCATATGTATGCCTATTTGAAATTTCTTATACCAGATTATCCTCCCCAAAAAACTGCTCAGTTAATACTCCCAAAAGTATGTGCCAGTACAACTTTTTCTATATTGCTACCAATAATGATCATCAATGTTTTTTATTTCTAACAAAGTAGATTATCTAGGGGAGCCTGGGTGGTTCATTCTGTTAATCGTCTGCCTTGGGTTCAGATCATGGGGTCGAGCTCTGAATTGGGCTCTCTGCTGTGGGAAGCCTGCTTCTCGCTCTGCCTGCTGCTCTCTTTGCTTCCTCCATACTTGCTTTCTCTCTTTCTGTCTCTCTCTCAAATAAATAAAATCTTTTTTTAAAAAAAAATAGATTATTGGGGCGCCTGGGTGGCTCAGTTGGTTAAGCGACTGCCTTTGGCTCAGGTCATGATCCCGGAGACCCGGGATCGAGCCCCTGCTTGTGTTCCCTCTCTAGCTGTGCTTCTCTCTGTCAAATAAATAAATAAAATCTTAAAAAAAAAAAAAAAAGATGTAAAAGGAAAAACAAAAGTCCCACAGTTCTAGCTTCTCCATATCATCACAGTCTGTTCCCCCAAAGTAACCACTGTTGCTTCTTGTGTATCCTTCCAGGAAAAAAAAATGTATTTACAAGCATGAGTATATTCTTTGTTTTTTAAGTTTACATAAAAGGGACGGCAGTTCACATGCTACTCCTCATTATCACTCACCTATGTCTGTGAGATAGTGCCTTGCAAAACGTAGAACAAAGCTGGTCATGTAGTTCAGTGTATCACCAACCAGAGCCAAGGAAGGAACAACTTTGTTTACTAACCTGGTATCAAAAGTACTTGATAGAACTAGTCTGAGTGGACAGGTCCACTTACCAGGAAACCAGTACTGGATTTTTGTGGGGTTTTTGAATCTTTTAAAAATCTTTTTGAGTGGACCGTTAGGGTTCTAGTGTTGGAAAGTGCTTTGAACACCAAAAAACCTGGGAACCATAGCATTAGAGCCACATGTAGATCATTCCACTAATAAAGATTGCTTAAATAATAAGTAAATGATAATAGAGCTTTAATGCGTTTCTAGAAATAATACTGTTATGAACATCTTTGTCCCTGTGTCTCTTTCCATTCTCAATTTCCTTAACGTACATTTTTTTAAAGATTTTATTTAAGAGAGCATGAATGCGGTGGGTAGAAGGAGTGGGAGAAGCAGACTCCCCACTGAGCAGGGAGCCAGACCCCCCCAGGATCATGACCTGAGCTAAAGGCAGTCACTTAACCAACTGAACCACCCAGGTGCCCCCTTCACATACATTCTAAGAAATGCACTTGTTGGGGCGCCTGGGTGGCTCAGTTGGTTAAGCAACTGCCTTTGGCTCAGGTCATGATCCCGGAAACCGGGGATCAAGTCCCACATTGGGCTCCCTATTCGGCAGGAAGCCTGCTTCTCCCTCTCTCACTCCCCCTGCTTGTGTTCCCTCTCTGGCTGTGTTTCTCTCTGTCAAATAAATAAAATCTTAAAAAAAAAAAAGAAAGAAAGAGGGGCGCCTGGGTGGCTCAGTTGGTTAAGCGATTGCCTTCGGCTCAGGTCATGATCCTGGAGACCCAGGATCGAGCCCCACATGGGGCTCCCTGCTCGGCAGGAGGCCTGCTTCTCCGTCTCTCACTCCCCCTGCTCGTGTTCCCTCTCTGGCTGTGTTTCTCTCTGTCAAATAAATAAAGAAAAGAAAAGAAAAAAAGAAGAGAAAAAAGAAAGAAATACACTTGTTGAAGCAAAAAGAAGGATTTTAAGCTTTTAATGCCCATTGCCAAATGATTCTCCAAAACCATATGCAAGTTTACCTTGCCATCAGCAACTTATGGAGGAACAGTTTTCACTTAATTCTCTCAAGCATTAAATAACATCACACATTTTTTAAATCTCTGCTAATTTGAAAGGTAAATTATGTGTCATCATTGTTTGCTTCAACTTGTATTACCTTCATTTCACTTTTTTCCTTCTATTTACCTATTCGGTTTTTTTTTCTTTTTTTTTTCTTTTTTTTTTTTTCCAATTGATCTAGTTTATTGCCCATTTACCTATTGGAATCTCAGTGTCCTTGACTTATAAGTCTTTATGATCTCTATATGTTAAAGATGTTAACTCTTACAGGTTATAAGCCATTCAGCAAATAATTTCTCCCAGGGTTTCAGTTTTTTGAATAAAGATGTGCTGTAACTTTTAAATTTAGAAAGGTCTTCCCTCCTTTTTTGAACAGTTTAATATTCAGTTTCTTTTTTTACTCAGTTTTTCTTTTTTTTTTTTTAATTTCCTGAATTCTATCTAGAATTAGAATTTCTTTTCTCTAGTAGGGTCTATTTTGAGTTTATTTTTCTGTTCCATTGATCTGGATGTTTTTGTGCTGATATATTCTTACTTGTAGGGTTTTTTTGTTTTGTTTTGTTTTTTTAAAGATTTTATTTATTTATTTGACAGAGAGAAACACAGCTAGAGAGGGAACACAAGCAGGGGGAGTGAGAGAGGAAGAAGCAGGCTTCCCGCTGAGCGGGGAGCCTGATGTGGGCCTTGATCTGGGAGTCTCCGGGATCATGACCTGAGCCGAAGGCAGTCGCTTAACCAACTGAGCCACCCAGGTGCACCGTAGGTTTATATAATATGTCATGGTACTAGTTTTACTACTTCATCCCCTCCTTTCCGTCTGTTTCTTTTTTTAAAAAATCAAATCAGTTTTACATCAATCAAATCAGTAGCCAGTGGCAGTGGTGCTATACTTAGAATTACACACAATAAACACCTTAAACATTAAAAGAGAATGGTAAGGGCACCTGGGTGGCTCAGTTGGTTAAGCGACTGCCTTCGGCTCAGGTCATGACCGGGAGTTTTAGGATCCAGCCCCGCATCGGCTCCCTGCTCAGCGGGAAGCCTGCTTCTCCCTCTTTCACTCCCCCTGCTTGTGTTCCCTCTCTAGCTGTGTTTCTCTCTGTCAAATAAATAAAATGTTTTTTAAAAAAAGAGAGAGAACAGTGAACAATCTTCACCCATTACCAGTGATTTCTTGATGTGTTTTCCCTAGCAGTGAGCTCAAATCTTTGGGAGCACATTTGCTTCTATGTTTAGCCTCCTACAACTACCTTAGGTTCTAAATACTATTTGTGTTAAATCTTGAAGATGGCAAAGATTTCCTTTCAAGCCTTACATTTCTTCTATACCTACCTCCCTGATTGTATTACTCTCTTAAAAAGTATTTTTTCTGATTAGAAAGATAGTACATGCTTATTATAGAAATTTCAGAAAAAAAACCCAAAATACAAAGAACAGTGTAATTTCATATAATTTCACATCTGTTAGTAGCCACATTGTGGTGTTCTTTCCCTATCAAATCAAATTCACATTTTGGTGGGTTTTTTTCATCTACACAGTCAATTTTAATCTACTTAGACAAACAAAATTGGGATTATACTTTATATGGCTTTATCACTTTCTTCACATAATAGTCTGGCATGGTTGTTGCACACTGTAATCCAAATGTGAACTAGGAATGGTAATCAAATCAGTAGCCAGTGGCAGTGGTGCTATTAATAATAACATTAATTAATAACAATTCATACTTAACATTAATTGGGTGTGTCACCACTCTAAATATATTACCTGTATAACTCTCAAGATTATAGGAAAAAAAAAACCCCATGAGTAAATACTATTATTTTCTCCATTTTGCAGATGAAGAACTGAAGCATAAAGTAGCTTAATAATTTTCCCTCAGGCCCCTTCCTAGGAAGTGATAGGATAGGATCCTAGGTCTTTTGATTTCAAAGCTTTTACTCTTTACCAACCCTTACACTAAGTGTTGTGTTACCCCTTAGTGCTGACCCAGAGACATTTTCATGTGCTAACCGTTTAATTCCTGTAGTGCTCCATTCTCTCAGGGTCTTTTGTGTATCATTGGAGTTCATTGCAGCATAGCTTTGTAGTGCAGCTAGGTCTGTGCTGCCTATTCGCACTATTAGAGCAGCTAAAATCCTTACTAAATCACATTCCCTTCCTTTTCACAGAAACATTCTGTTAAAGTTTCTCAAACAGTCTGTGGTTTCAGTCATTCCCAGGATAATGCTCTTTTGATCCATCTGCAAATTTCTCCATGGTAACAATCTTTATCCATTCAGTATTTTCAAATCCCCTTGAATGTATTTAGTATGTGTAACTTTATTTTTTTTTTAAGATTTTTACTTTATGATTGAATCATACTCTAAAGGAAAGGAAAATAAGTGTATATTAGGTAGTTAAAAATGTGTCAGTCATATATTACTCTGAAGTCCGTAGATTATGTCTCTGTTGACCCTTTGTAACTATTTTTTTTTTTTTTGACTCATGATTGTGGTCTGATTTGTGTTTCAAAATACTGTGTGTTGAAAGTGTTGAAAGTAATGACTAGAAATCTGCTTGCATTTTTGCTTTTTTTTTTTCTTTTGCAAGGATTTTAAAAACAAGTCTTGATGGTCTGTAAAACAATCTGATGAGAAAAGTGGTCCTGTAAAAGCTTTAACTTGTTTTATGAGGAAATAATTTCCCAAAACTTGATCAAAGACTTAAAAAGAATCTGCTTTGGGGGAAAAGGATGTCACAAGGATAAATAGGCACTGAATCTATTATGAATAATATTTGCGAAAAGGTTAGGAATAGGGAATGGCAGTTCCTTATGAAAGGAGGGCAGATTGAGGGCTCATGAGGCCCACAATACATAAAAATAAAACTAGTTCTAGAGGATAAAGGGAATGATCTTTTATATGCAAAGTAAGTTATTTGGAGGGGCCCCTGGGTGGCTGACTTGGTTAAGCATCTGCCTTTAGCTCAGGCCATGATCTTAGGGTCCTGAGATAGAGCCCTGCTTCGAGCCCAGCGTTGGGCCCCCTGCTCTGCGAAGAACCTGCTTCTCCCTCTCACTCTGCAGCTCCTCCAGCTTGTGCTCTCTTGCTCACTCTCTCACTCTCTCTCAAATAAAATCCTAAAAATAAATAAATAAATAAATAAATAAATAAATAAATAAATAAATAAATAAATAAAATATTTGGAGTAAAAAGGAAATGCGGAACTCTTACAAAGGATGAAGGATGAGGAAGATGATAAGAGAAAGCAGGAAAATAGAAGAAACATGAAAGAAATTAACCCTTCTCGGTGCTCTTTAAAATATACTTTGGTGAGAAGTAAAATGGACCACCCGCACAGAATGCTTGTGTTCTTGGTACTAAGCACTTTATTAGCACTTTTGTGGTTTCATCATTGAAGATCCAGTAGTGATTAGCACAGCACCTTTGTCTGTAGAATACATTTGTTATTGAATGAATGTTGAAAGTGATCTGAAGTACTTGAAATTTCTTTGATAAATGCAGTGACAAAATAATTTTCTGATTTATAATTTATAGAAATTGGTGATTTGCTTGTGTTCTCATAACATGTTAAAAGCATTTTTGTTACTTATAGTGGAACTTGGGTTTCTTTAAAGCTTGTCAACAGTATGAATGTTTGGTCCGTGAAAGCCGGATACATGTGTGTATGTGCCTGATGAGTATAGTAAATTTGGGTTCAATTTTAAAGTAGAGAAGCATTCTTCTTTGTAAAAACCAGAAGTAGCATGTCCTTAATACACTTGTGTTCTTTCTGTCTTATTCAGGGAAGCAGTGTTTCTTAGTCCTACGTCAGCAGCAGTTTAATGTCCAGGCGCTCGTGGCGGTGGGAGACCATGCAAGCAAGCAGATGGTTAAATTTGCTGCCAAGTAAGTAAGCAATTATATCCTGTTGTCAGAATAAACAATGGTGGGAACCAAGACTCCCAGGGGTTTGGACCATTTTCATACATTAACATCAATGCTTCGTTTGTTTAAAAATGTAGTTATTTAAATTGTCAGTTCAGTATTGCTGAATACATTAAACTTACAAAAGAGAAAATATGGAGCACAGACTTGAAATTCATTTGGAACTGCTGAAGCAGCACTCTCTACAGACAAGTCACATTTACTTTCAAGTAGGGTAACAAAAAGCCTGGCAGCCTCAACATAGCAAAGCAACTTTATTTTGTTTTGTTTCTTGAGCTTCAGTTCCTACCTCCCTCCCCCAGTCTGAGATTTGCATATTAAGCAACAAGTTTCTAACTGAAAAATAAAAGCATTTAAAATAAGAGTGTAGTTTTGCAAATGATTCCCTCCTAAAGGAAGTAAAACAAATGTCATAACATTTTACAGTTTTTGACTTTGACATCAAAAGTGTTAAAGAAAAGCAAAATCAACCCACTCGCTGCCCCCCTCCCCACAAGTCTTGCTATCTGGCTCAGAGTTCCTGTAGAAATGCATTGTTTTGTTAAGTTTGCAAGAGACAGGATATAGTGTGTGTATGCTGTAGCTCTAAGGTAGTGCTTGTGTATGCTGTAGCTCTAAGGTAATAATAGTCGGTAATGTGGATAGTTTTGTGTTTTTCTTAATTTAATCAAAATTTTATTTCCATGATAAAGAAGATTTGAAAAAATCGCAGATCTTTATATTTTAAGTAATAGCGTACCTCATGGGCATATTTTTTTTTTTTTTTAAGATTTTATTTATTTGACAGAGAGAAACACGGCAAGAGAGGGAACACAAGCAGGGGGAGTGAGAGATGGAGAAGCAGGCTTCCCGCCGAGCAGGGAGCCTGATGCGGGGCTTGATCCCCGGTCTCCGGGATCATGACCTGAGCCGAAAGCAGAGGCTTAACCACTGAACCACCCAGGCGCCCCAGCATAAATGTTTTTTAAAAGAACTTAAATCTAGGATAAATGTTAAATTTTTTTTTAGATTTTTATTCTTTTCTTTAGCTGTATGCTTTCAAATGTAAGTGAATATAGATAAAATTATCGATTTAGAACCAGAAAGGAACTAAAAAAAGGTCTAATTTAACATCCTAATTTATATTTGGGCCCTCCCTGACTCCCTTAGTGTTTTACATGTAGTGGATGTAACTGGTACAGGTTTAGAGATTTATTTATCAAATTTAGTTTTATTGCATCACAGCAGTATCTGTACTCTGGTTTTTTGGGTTTTTTTAATTTTATTTATTTATTTGAGAGAGAGATCACAAGTAGGCAGAGAGACAGGCAGAGAGAGGAGGAAGAAGCAGGCTCCCTGCTGAGCAAAGAGCCCGATGTGGGCCTCGATCCCAGGACCCTGAGATCATGCCCTGAGCCGAAGGCAGAGGCTTTAACCCACTGAGCCACCCAGGCACCCTGTACTCTGGTTTAAAGACTCCATTATCACTAATGATGTCAGTGAACTGATGAACTCAGTAGTATTTGTATTACTGGTACAGTAGTCTCACTTCACCCTGTCTCCCAGTCCGGCTGCCAGAGACTTCTGTCTCTTCTGTCTATATCTTTTGGTGAGTGGGTTTGCTGTTTTCATCTTGTGGTCTATAAGGGGTATGCTTGTGGGGTACACTGCCAGCTAGCCTTCTAAGGTCAGTCCTGTGAAGTGGGACATAAATAAACTTGGTCCCTAGAAATAAACGTTCCACAAAGAGCCTTCTATAAATAGAGCCTCTGGAAACCATAAATATATATGCTAAATTATATTTAATATACTGACAAATACTGGGGAAAAGTCAATTTCAAATCAACAAATAACCGTTATGATTTTTGTCTTTTATGTATTAAATTGGTTCTGAAGACTTACAGATGAAGCTGACGGTTTTTAAATAGAATGTGTTTCTATTAAATTGCATTATAACCTTAAAATGTTACATTCTTAAAGAAAATATTCTAGTCTAAAAATCTTTTGAAAATTCCCACTTAACCTTAATATTTACTAAGAGATAGCCTACTGACAAAAGGACAGTGAATTCATGTGATGTCTTTAGAAGTAAAGTAGTCCACAAATAGTTCTTTCTTATTATTTTGGATCATCTCAAACTTCTGAGACCTGACTAACAGCAATTGGCCATATCAAAGGTCAAGCAAAGCTTACTAGCTGGAGAGCTACTTGCAAATGATCTCCCAAATAGAATTTAGTTCACTAACGTCCTCATAATACATAAATTAAAGAAGGGTTTTCATATAAATGATATAGTATAAGTGTGATCTTTCTTTTAGGCAAGGCAAGAATTTAGATAAATTAGTCTGGATTTCATAGTCCTGGAGTAGTACTCAAGATCTAGTTGTAATTCAGCTTAACAATTAAATTGTGACTTGCATTTTTTTGTTAAGCAAAGAATATGTATCTATTTTTAGTCTCCTCCCTCCAATGGACTTTATATAATAAGTAATGTGTGGGAAAAGATGGTTTATAATAGAGCTGTTGCAAATTATAAAGCCTTTGGTTATATATAAGTGAATGGAGCCAATTTTATACAATAGGCTTAACATGTGGTACTTAGATTACTTATTTAACTTTTGGCACTACTCATATGTTAAGTATCTAGTGTGAGTAATTAAGAGTGTGTTAAACTTTGCTACCTTGTGAAAGAGGAAAATTCTCATGACTGACACTCTGTGGCAAAAAATGATGTGTTTTTTTTTTTTAATTGAATGTTTGACACACAATGTTACATTAGTTTAACTGTACAATGTGGTGATTCAGGAACTCTATGCATTATACTATGCTTACCAAGTATAGCTACCATCTGTCACTGTACGATGCTATGACAATGCATTGACTATTCCTTATGCTGTACCTTTCACTCTGTGACTTACTCATTCTATAACTGGAAGCCTGTATCTCCTACTCTTCACCTTTTTTTTGCTCATCTTCCCACTCCCCCTCCCCTTGGCAAGTACCAGTTTGTTCTTTATGTTTATGGGTCTATTTCTGCTTTTTTATCTGTTCATTTGTTTTGTTTTTTAGATTCCATATATAAGTGAAATCAAATGGTGTTTGTCTTTGTCTTACTTATTTCTTTTAGCATAATACCCCTCTAGGTCCAACCATGTAAAAATGGTGAGTTTGTGGTTAGTTGATAATTTTCTTAGGAATATGATTTCATGCCCCTGATAGGTCAGTCAGCTTGTCTTTTTTATGTGATTTTAGACTGTACTTCTCAGGTAGTACTGAAATCTGATCTTTCTTGGTAATAGAAATCTAAGGCACATGTTGTTTCTGACAGAAAGCCAGTAGAATGATCTTATATTCTAAGTGCCAATTTTTAAAGAATAAATCAAAAACAGAAAAAATATACTTTGAAAATTGTTCTTTTCATGAATAATACAAATCAACTGAGGTTATAATATGATTTCTAAAGAACGTTCAGAACTGTTTTAGGAAAAAATTGTGTTCTTTTTTTCTTCATCTTTCAAAATTCCTTTTCCTAGAAATTATCTTTACTGGCTAGGCTTTACATAAACCATCTTATTTAAAATGGGTGTTCTGGGCACTGGTGGGCTCAGTGGGTTAAAGCCTCTGCTTTCAGCTCAGGTCATGTTCTCAGGGTCCTGGGATCGAGGCCCACATCAGGTTCTCTACTCAACAGGGAGCCTGCTACCTCTTCTGTCTCTGCCTGCCTCTCTGCCTACTTGTGATCTCTCTCTCTGTCAAATAAATAAATAAAATCTTTAAAAAAATAAAAATTAAATAAAAATTAAATAAATGAAATAAAATAAAAAATAAATAAAATGGGTGTTCAGGAGCACCTGGGTGGCTCAATCATTAAGCGTCTGCCTTCGGCTCGGGTCATGATCTTGGAAGTCCTGGGTTCGAGCCCCACATCAGGCTCCCTGCTCAGTGGGAGGCCTGCTTCTCCCTCTCTCACTCCCCTTGTT